>CAMRHE010000024.1:11317500-11564548 GCA_947044405.1 Leptodactylus fallax
TTTATATTGAATCTCAAAAGATAAATAGTAAAGCTTTTTCCTCACTAGACCTGGTATACTCAGGCTAGGTTCAAATCTGAGTTGGAGTCTCCGCACGAGACTCCACTGCCGATTCCTCTTAAAATTGTCGTAGAAAAGCCCTACAAGGAGGACTTTTCTTTCCACCGGTTTCAGTATAAAACCAGCGGAAACCATGTGGAAACCCAGCAGAACCCATTATAGTCTATAGAGTTCACGAGTTTGCACAGGTAACCGCTTTTTAAGCAGACAGGGTTTCTTTAATTTGGGTACCCATGCGGACCCCATTGATGGAGACCCGCATGCTAGTGTGAACCTAGCGTAACATGTTGTTAGTAAAGAATATATATACGTATAACAAATGCAGGTGCCTACATTTATCTTTTGTTCTTTTTTCTCTTTTTCATTTTAGCTTTTCACTCAACGGAAACCCCCAAAAGGGTTGTATGTCTTTGGAGATGTTGGTAAGTGGTTCACAGATTTTATTTTATTTTTTATTTTATTCAATGCAATAAACCAATAACAACAAAATATTTTTAAAGGAGTATTCCTATCTGAAGGATCCTATCCATACTGCTAGCTTATGTAAATTCAAGAGTTTTCCTAAATAGCAATGCTGGTTTGTTTGCCTGCTATGTGAAATGTTAAACATTGTTGTCAAGGCTCCCGGCCTGTATCTGATTTTGAGTCGGATGTCGTGACTCACTCACTTCTACCTGGAGCTGTCATTTACTGGTCTTCTGTCAGGACAATCAATTAAGCTAATTTCAGTTTGCTGATAAAGCCTTGGACAGTGTTTTATCTCCCTACATAAACTCAGAGATAACTTTGAGTTTACTTCAAGTACATTCTCTGTAGAAGCATGGTAAGTATTCTATACAAACCTATGTACTGTAATATACATTTACTGTGCATATTTGATCTTCATTTATATTAGATTTCTAGTAATCATAAAAAAAAAAAATATTTCATATTAAACGCAATATGTACTGAGGTACTTCATAGTGTTCTGTTCATCGACTAGTCAAAGCTTGCCCACCAGCTTGTTGAAGAATGTAGGAAGTGAGAAGAGACATTAGGCAAACTGCTGAGATTGGGAGATGGGAAAACCCCTTTGTCAAAGTTACAATTGTACATGGACATGAAGTTAGTATGTAAAAAAAAAAAAAAAAGTAATACCAAGTATGAGGAAGGAAGCAATAACTTGTGCCAGGTTAATAATAATAACTTAATTGTTATCCACAAAGTGATCAGCTAAGCCATCATCGTTGTAGTAATAGCTGTTCACTTGTGTTCTAAGGCTGAGGCCACACACTGTGCAAAAGCAGCAGGAAAAAACTCAGTGTTGTAAAGTCAGTTTACTTAATCTCATCCACACATTATGGGAAAAAAAAACTGCAGGATTGCTGAATTTTCAAAAATATTATGAAAAATGTGTGTTTTTGAAAAATAAAGCATGTTAATTTCACTGCTTTTTTTTTTCTTCATAGAGTTATATTGGGGGAGGCAAAAGTGAAAAACACAGCAACAAAGCAGTGAAAAATGGAAGCGTTTTTTCTGCATTTTTTTCCCTGCTGCATTTCTACAGCGTTTTTTTAGCTGTGTTTCGCTACCTAAGGTTTCCTTTACAAGCTTAGTGCTTGTTCACATGAAAGGGTTTTTCCGCCATGTGCTAGCTGTTGTATTAAAAGCCTGCACAAACCCCATAATTTTTTTATTTTTCCGTTCTCAGAGCCATATGAGGTCTTAATGTTTGTGGGACAAATTTTTCTTCATGATGCTACCATTTATTATTCTGTACAATGTATTGGGAAGCTGAAAGAAATACAGATTGGGGTGGATTTGAAGAAAAAGTGCATTTGTACGGCTTTCTTACGGGCTGCGTTTTTACGGCGTTCACTCTGCAGCCAAAATGACATCTGTATTCTATGTTTCGGTACGATTCCGAGGATACCAAATTTATATGGTTTTATTTACATTTTAACCCCTTAACAAAAATCTAAAACTTTGCAAAAATATTTTTTTTCTAAAAGTCGCCATATTCTGACACCCGTAACTTTTTATATATATATATATATATATATATATATATATATATATCTCCATCCGTGTATGGGGAGGTATAGGGTGTTTTTTGTTTGTTTTTTTGCGGGGCCAGGTGTACTTTTTAGTTATACCATGTGGGGAATTGCTATTGCTTTGATCACTTTTTATTCAAATTTTTATCAGAGGCGAAACAGTGAAAAAACGGCGGTTTGGCACTTTTGATTCTTTTTCCCGCTACTGTGTTTACCGTACTGGAAAAATATTTTTATAGATTTATAGACCAGGCATTTTTGGACACAGGTATACCTAATGTGTATGTGTTTTCACAGTATTTTCCGTATTTTTTGGACTATAAGACGCACCGGACCATAAGACGCACCTAGGTTTTAGAGGAGGAAAATAGGGAAAAAAATTTTGAAGCAAAAAAAATGTGGTAAAATAGTTAATATATGGGAGTTGTAGTTTTGCAACAGCTGCAAAGCCACATTGACAGATGGCCTTGCAGCTGTACGCGGATGCATAGGGCGTCTTTTTTTTGCCGGGTCAGATGTACGTTTTAGTTATACCATTTTGGGGAATGTCTATTGCTTTGACCATTTTTTATTCAAATCAGGGGCGAAACAGTGAAAAAAATGGCGCACCAGCACTTTTGATTTTTTTTTTTTCCCGCTATGACGTTCAACCTACGGGAAAAATATTTTTAAAAGTTTGTAGACCGGGCAGTTTCGGACACAGGGATACCTAATGTGTATGTGTTTCTTAGTAATTTTCTACTATTACATGTATTCTAGGGAAAGAGAGGGATTTAGAACTTTTATTTATTTTTATATATTTTTTTAAAACTTTTTTTTATTTATTTATTTATTTTACTATTTTATCAGCCCCCCTAGGGGGCTTGAACCTGCAATATTCCTATCACAAGCCTAGGAGCCTTCATTAGGCTCCCGGCTGTCACAGGAACAGGACGGCTCCCGCGATCGCGCCACGCGGAAGCTGCCCTGCAACAAGAAAGGTACCCGGGGGTTAGCTTTAGTACCTTTAGGGGGGTCAGAGGTAGTAATGCCCGCGATCAATGTGGATTCTGACCGTGATCATTAGCTCTGGGTCTCCGCATTACAGCGTAGACCCAGGTAACTGTGGCGACTGCTCTGAAGCAGAGTGGCCGCAATCATCTTCACTGACCTGGCATCCATCATATCAGCACGATGGATGCCGAGAGGGTCACACCGCCGGGACACCCTCTCAGCCCAAGGCCCGCAGCATTGCCCCACTCCTCCCGCTGCAGGAAGCCGGGAAAGGATGGTTTGAATTTTCAATATTTTTTTTTTATTTTTTTTTATATAATTTTTTTTTTTTTTTTTTTTTTTTTACTTTTATTTTTTTTTTTGCATTTATTAGACCCCCTAGGGATCTTGAATCCCAGGGGGTCTGATCACTAATGCAATGCATTCCATTGATAATGCATTACAGAATAATGACACTCCTAGAGCATACTGCATTTTGAGAAAAAAAAAATGCCACTTACTCCAAAAATATATAAAAAAAAAAAAAAAAAAGTGTTAATTATTTGTTTTATATATATATATATATATATATATATCACAAAAAAATGACAGAAAACACACTGGTTCAGATTTACAGTCAAGTGTAGGGCTAAGACTGTATTCATTTGGTTGACAATCAATAAGACCATGGATGCGGGGACTTTCTATAGTCTGGCACTTGTCTGAAACAGGCACTGGCCCTGCTTGTTTTTGTCTTCCCACATGACAAGATACACATCGCCATAATGAGGAATTCAGGTAGTCTCGGAATTGTCAAAAAAGCTGCATCGAAAAGTTTGTTGTTAGGATAATGGTCATTTGCATGCAAATTCAATGGCAATACATATACATTCTTATTATCTTATATAATTTAAGGTACTGGCAAGACTATGGTAATGGACATGTTTTTTGCACATGTTGAAGTTGAGCAGAAAAAGCGAGTTCATTTCCATGGATTTATGCTTGATGTACATGAAAGTAAGTCTATTTTTTTCTGTTTAAGTCATTTCTTTTGTTTTTATTATGTGAAGTGTTCATTGTGTCTTACAAGAAAAAGTATACCTCATTGATAATGTTCAAGCACAAGGGAGGTATAACAAAGATTGTAGTTTGCAGTATATAAATGAGATGATCAGCAAGTGTGTGTCTGTATATATGTTGGAGTCTGGATGAGCTTGTGGACTTGTTGAATCACATATTTGAATACCAATTGCAATCTAAAACTGTATTTGACAGCAATAAGAATTAGAAAAAAAATACTGAAATAGAAAAACATAAGAATAAGAGGCTTAAAAAGATAAAAGGAGAGGGACCACTGTATATCTCTTTGATGGATTCTCAAACACCATCATAATGTCAAAGTTGTCAATATATAATGAATTTCAGACAGTCCTTTTCTGAACAACTTCTTGGTCTGTGAAAAAGTTAAGGTGATTTTTCTGGCCCCAAATCAATTTTTCATACTTATTGACATTAGCAATGTTATCTGTGGGGTCTGACACCCAGACCCCTCACAGATCAGCTGTTTCGGCAACTTCTTGGTGCCAGAAGCTATAGCAGTGGATGGGCAGTATGTGCAGTCTCTCCTATCAAGCAGATGTAATGTAGATGGTCTTAACATTTTATATATGGTTTTCTGTTCTTTTCCCTTTCAGATATTTTTGTATGCGGTGGCACTGCATTTCCTCAGGACCACCGCCATGCAGTGGACGCAGCTGTTGCACTGCTCCTATTACTTGAACAGGAGAGCCTTCATGTACTACCCGTCCACTGCTGTAGCTTCTGGTGCTAGAACAACCTCTTGAGGTTAATAACCACTTCACTGTAGGTAATATTCACATTTTGAGGATAATCTGTGGCAGATTTTATTTTCTTCTGTGCATTGGCATGGAGTTTAGTACCTTGCAGTTCATTGGAGCAAAAGTTTTTTGCACAGAATCTGCAGCAATAATGAACATACTGCAGGTTATAAAATCTGTGAGGCAGTTAGTATTCTGTTCAGTTTTATGCTGGTACTTGTTAATTAAAGTATTATTCAGTGTGAATGGTGTTAATATATATGTCATATTTAAAGAAAAACTTTCACCACCTTCATCAGTTCCAGTTGTTTGTATCCTTTAATGGGTGATTGCAGCACTCATTGTTGAATATTTTTTCTCTAGTCCCCACTGCTCCGAGGCAGCAGCAGGCAAGGGGGAATGATTGAGAGCTCTTTCACACTGTCAAATCAGAAGCGACAGTGTCCGAGAACTCTGAATCACGCCCAGTTGTTTACTCTGGCCCAAGACCACCTGCAAGACTGTAGAGAGCCTAATTCCCATATCGGTCACCAAAAATAACTGTTCTGATTACTAGGCAACAGTGAAGGCTAGAGACAAAAAAAAATCAACAGTACCAGAATAAGTGGAGCAGTGCCTGTTAAAGGATGGTCTTTACATTAGCATGTGCTTATGGTACAGATGGGAGAGATGGCCTGCTTTTCCTTCCCCACCCCTCTCCATAGAGTTCTATTGTACAGATTTGATCAGTGGCAGAAGTCAAATAAGTGAAGAGACAGGCCCTTTTCTTATATAAAATATATTGCATAGTTTGTTTTCTTCACCTGTACTATGGATTTTTTTAAAAAATAAATAAATAAAAGTCACACTTAAGTTAAGGATCAGGCCAATTTAAATTTTTGTGTTTGTTTTTTCCTCCCTGCACTCCAAAATCTATAACCTATTTTTTTTTTCTTCATGGGGCAAAACAAATTGTACTTGATAATAACACTTTTTAATATTTTGTGCAATAAATTTTGTGCAATTTACTAGGAAGCTGGAAAAAAATCTGAATTTGCTCCAGTTTTTTGTGGGTTTATTTTTTACAGTGTTCGCTGTGCAGTGTTTGAGTGAAGTTGCACAATAAGGCCACATATGGGATATTTCTACAAACTGCAGAATCAGAGTAATACATATTATGGTATGTTTTTCTGTTAACCCTGTCTTTGTTACAGGAAAAACAGGTTTGAAATGGAAAATGTGCATAAAAAAACTGACATTTAGAAATTTTACCTCCGTTTTGAATTCATTCCTGTGGAACACCTAAAGGGTTAACAAAGTTCCTGTACACGCTGAA
Source organism: Leptodactylus fallax (assembly GCA_947044405.1). Classification (NCBI taxonomy): domain Eukaryota; kingdom Metazoa; phylum Chordata; class Amphibia; order Anura; family Leptodactylidae; genus Leptodactylus; species Leptodactylus fallax. The sequence goes on from CAMRHE010000024.1 coordinate 11,323,722, forward strand.
AAATTTGAGGAATACAGTTTCTATAGTAGGGTAATTTATGGGTGTTTTCAATTATATACACCCCTCAAAGTCACTTCAGAACGAAATAGGCCCCTAAAAAACAGAATCCTGAAAATCTAACTTTGCTACTAAATTTATAAGTCTTCTAATATCCCAGAAAAAAGAAAGGACATTGAAGAAACAATGCCAATATAAAGTAGACATATGGTAAATGTTATTTATTAACAATTTTGTGTGATATGACTATCTGTGTTTTTTTTACCATAATAGCAAGCTTTCAAAATTGATAATTTTATGAAATTTTCAGTAAATTGTCTTTTTTTTTTTTTTAACAAACAAACACAAAGTATAATGACCAAAATTTACCACCAGCATACAATACAATGTGTCACGAAAAAAGAATCTTGCAATCACCTGGATAGGTAAATGCATTATGAAGCTATTCTCATATGTAATAGTAAAATATATCATATTTGAAAAATGGAGTCTGAGCATTAAGGCCCAAACTACCTTGCATCCTGAAGGGGTTAATCACCTTTTAGATATAAAGTACTGATGACAATCTTAAAATTTAACGTTTAACCCCTTCGCGGCGGAGGAATTTTTAGATTTTCGTTTTTTACTCTCCCCCCCCCCCCTCCAAACCCCATAACTTTTTTATTTTTCCGTTCTCAGAGCCATATGAGGTCTTAATGTTTGCGCAACAAATTTTACTTCATGATGCTACCATTTATTATTCTGTACAATGTATTGGGATGCTGGAAAAAAATTCAGAATGGGGTGGATTTGAAGAAAAAGTGCATTTGTGCGACTTTCTTACGGGCTTCGTTTTTATGGCGTTCACTCTGCAGCCAAAATGACATGTCACCTGCATTCTGTGTTTTGGTACGATGCTGGGGATACCAAATTTATATGGTCTTATTTATATTTTAACCCCTTAACAAAAATCTAAAACTTTAAAAAAAATTTTTTTTTCTAAAAGTTGCCTTATTCTGACACCCATAACTTTTTTTATACTTCCGTGTATGGGGATGCATAGAGCGTCTTTTTTTGCGGGGCCAGGTGTACTTTGGCCAGGTGTACTTTGGGGAATTGCTATTGCTTAGATCACTTTTTATTCAAATTTTTATCAGAAGTGAAACAGTGAAAAAACAGCGGTTTTGTCGCTTTTTGATTTTTTTTTTTTTCCTGCTATGGCGTTTACTGTACGGGAAAATTATTTTTATAGATTTGTAGACCGGACATTTTCGGACACAGGGATACCTAATGTGTATGTGTTTCACAGTATTGAAGTACTTTTTATATGTGTCCTTGGAAAAGGGGGGTGATTTGAATTTTTATATAATTTTTTTATTTTTTTTTGCATTTATTAGGGGTCTATCACTATTGCAATGCATTACAATGATAATGCATTGCAAATTATCAGCACTTCTATTGCAGGCTGCATAGAGCAATAGAAGTAAATGGCAGACAAGCCTGGGAGCCTTCAATAGGCTCCCGGCTGTCATGCCACGGCGATCACAGGAGAAAGGCGCGGCCCCGGGGGCGGCGGGCAAACGGGCCCTGGTCCGGCTTGCCCAGCCGGGGGGGGGGGGGGGGGGCGGGGGGGCGGCACCCCGGCGCCCCACAAAAAAAAAGGGGCCCCCCTAACCTGAATAATTTTTATTTTAATTTTTGGGTTGGGCTTCTTTCCCCCGGCCCCCCCCCCACCGCCCCCCCCCGGCAAGGGTGCTGTGCACGGTCCGATCGCAGGAAAGATGGCAGCGCCCATGGCGCTGTCCGGCAAAATGGCACATTTGATCAGCTTTGACCAAGTCGTCTGAGGGGGAGTTAATGCCAAAAACGTGATCAGTTAAACCTGGCAGCGTATGACGGCCGCTCAGCTCCCGAGCGGCTGCCATATTTAAATACCCAACATCTGCTGTACTATTACGGTGGATGTCGGGAAGGGGTTAATAAATATAAGATAAAAATACCCCAATTGAAATATAAGATAAACACATAAAATGCCTTTAGACAGTAGATATAGTTTCAAAAGTAAATCAGGCTCCAATTTTAAGTCCAAAAACCCAAAAAGAGAAGGTTCAATCAGCCAGAGTCATACATTTAATGCAAGATAAACGGGCTAGATCTTACCCAATCAGATGAGGGGACACTGTTCACGCTCCAAGAGGGGAACCGCAGACCAGGTAACCAAAACAGTCTCTCTTCTGCCCCTCAAGAAGCTGTCCCTCTCACCCCAAGTGACTCCCGCCCTTATAAGAGCAGTACCAAAGTGAACCTTTATACAACAATCCCTAACAGACCCTACGCATTTCCTGGTGTTTTACACCAATCATCAGGGGACCTTACTTAACTACTAAAAGTTAGTAGAGAAGCTCATAGTGATGGGACACTCTCAACTCTCTACTACAATGGTGGCTAGAGAAAAAAAGAACATTCACCCCAGTATAGAGAACACTACTTCAGGGAGAAAGCAAAAAACCTGTGTCTCAGGCTAAACACATAATGGCAGTAGCAATCAGTATCACCATTTCTCCACCGTTTAACAGGGATATTCAGGGTGAAGTTCCCACCTTCTTACCTGAACAGGTGAGTCGCTCTCCACGTGGGACGCCAGGAGGCGTTCCCCTAGGATACAGACCATCCACGTGTTTCAGACGCCTAAAAATGACACCATGATCTGACATCGCTGGGCAAGCATAGCAGTTCCCTCAATGTTTGAATATATTCTCGCGCATGTGCAACGGGAATTTCACCCACTCCCAGCGCGAGAGGTGCTCACAGTTCATTACATCACGCAGTGGCATCCCATTGTCATAGTGACGGCAGGTTACGCCGCTTACAGCTGTCTTGTGAGTTGTGGATTGTGCCTGCGCAGAGGGACACAGAGACAAGAGAAATCGTCCCTACTGTGCAGGCACAACTCACAAGACAGCTGTAAGCAGCGTAACCCACCGGAGAGAAAATGTCCGAATGGGCAGCGAGCACAGGTATTAATCCAGCCTGAGTCCTGATAAGTGCTACAAAAGTTTCTTGATCAGTGCGGTTTACAACAAGCAGGAACTGAAAACCAGGAAGTTGAGTGGAAAGGAGACAGGAAGACATCTGAAATCCTGAGATGGGAAAACTCCTTTAAGGCTACAGCCCCACGTTGTGGAAACGCATCTTTTTTTGTTGCAGATTTTGCTGCGATTTTTTGAGCCAAAGCCAGGAGTGGATTTAGCATCAGGTAGAAGTATAAGAACTTCCTATATATTTCCCATTCCCTATGTAGCCATTCTTGGCTTTGGCTCAAAAAAACACAGCAAAATCTTCAACAAAAAAAGCTTTGTTTCCACAATGTGGGGCTGTAGCCTAAAAGTGTTAGGTTTTTGAGCCTTCCAAGAGTTATTTTCTTCAGATCTTGATCCTGATTTTTTTTTCTTTTAATCATGTAGAGAGGTATTGTGTATTTTAAAGTACTTTCATTACTCACATAGACAACTACAGTTTGTAGAACTCCCACCAACAATAGTATTTACAGGAAATGTATCCACAGTCTAATAAAACTTCTAGGTATTAACCAGTATTATATGTTGGTGTTGTTGGTTGGTTGGTTGGTTGGTTGTTTTTTTGTTTTGTTTTTTTATTTATTTATTGGTTTCTTTTTTCTTTTCTTGAAATTTAGAAAAATTTGTATAGTGTGTATTAGAAGTATGTATCTGTATTTAAATATTTATTTATATGTATTTTAAATTTATATGTATGTATTTAATATATGTATTTTTGTATTTTTATATTATATATTTTATATATATATGTATATTTACATAAATACATATATGTATTTAAATATGTATCTGTATTTATTTAGGAATACACAGACTTAAAAAAACCTTGCCGAAAAGGAAAGTGGGATTCATGGCTAAAACTTATGACCCAATTGCCCCAATAGCTGAAGAAATAAGTGAAGAAGCCTGTCTTCTTTGCTTTGATGAGTTTCAAGTAAGTAGAAATAAACTGCTTGATGCCTCTTAACCTAATGTGATGATGGTCTACCTAACATATTTTTGACACCTCATATGCAGCCATGAACTTCACATAAGGAACTTTAAAAAAAAAAAAAAAAAGTTATATTCTTTTTCGCTAATTCCCAGACGCTCCCATTTAAAAATAATTCCAACTTCACCAACGTATTTTTTTTTTTTGCCTTGTCTTTCCTAAAGCTTTGGTAGGTCACCGCTGTGTGTCAGGGGGGACTAGGTATTGCTGTGGGTATTTGTTAATTTACTATTTATCTAATTATATATAAGAAAAACAAATGTAACAGCACCAACATTCCTGTAAATATTCCCAAAGATGCACAGCAGTGCCCCTTCTACAGATTAGGGCAATCAAATAGTAAAAGGAATCCAATCCGCCAGCATCTTACCAGTTGATGGAAAATGTCCTTTATTTGAAAGTAACAGTACACCACTGCTTTTTCTATCAACTTGCAAGATGGCCCAAATCATTTATCAGCTGGATAACCTATTTAGGTCAAAGATCTACATGTGGTTTTATGTGATTCTAGATGCCATACACCACATGAAATATACCATACCTTCCATGGGAAATTGCTTAAAGCAACTACTTTTTTTTAAATATATGAAATATACCTTAAAATTTAAAAAAAATTTCAAACCAAATTAAAATTGAAATTTCTAACAAGATGCGCATGCTTTGTGCCAACACTAATTACTGGTTATATATGCTTATATTTGCTATTCATTATGTAGCTCTGTACCAATCAGCCGATGACTGAGTCCCAGGCACTTACACATGTAAATTAACTATTAGATTTTTCTTTTCCCTTTTTTTCTTAGTTAAGTGAGTCATAATAGAAAGCAACTCTAGGTCATAATAAATCTTTTCTCTTAAATGCTAATGAAATTTCTCCATTCTCTTCATTAGTAGACTGCCATTAGTGGTAATTTGTAGCCTTCTCTTTTGTTCTACAGTATAATGAATGCGAGATACTAGAAAAAAAAAAAAAAAAAATAAAAAAAAGACTATTACAAGAATACGTTGCCCATTGTTTTTCTGCTTACTTCTCCAGCTCTGAAACAGAGCTGTAATTTTACAGTATAAGTAAGGGGACAAGATCAAAAGAGAGTAAATTGGCAAGCAAGCACATCAAGTGACTCTTGCTTTATTAATTAGATAGCTTTTACAAATCAATTTATTCTCCCAAGGCAAAAGGCATCTGAATCGTGTGGCATCAAAACACTACATTATAGCCCCAGGCAGATCTATTCAGTGTTTTTTTTCTTCATCTATCAGACGGTTTGGTATATTTCTGTTGCTCGTACAATCCAAATGTTATTACAGAGCTTTCCAAACACTGGTTCAGAAGTAATGTTTGTCTCTGTAAAAGGAAAATCATTACAACTGTAACAAGACATAAAGAGGAGAGTTAAATACACGTAAATTGCATGCCAATTATCTGAAGCTGCTCCATAATGCTCTTGTGCAAACATGGATTTCGTCACTCAAGTCAAGCATCTGATGTGAAGTAGCATTTTGTAATGACACCAGTGACTTGTTTATCTGCCTGATATATGTGACTGTTGCCCAGGAGCCTGGTAGCTGATGCACACAGACAATTTCTACTTGCCCCTAACTTTTTAGGTTATGTGTTGATGTTTATTGCAGGGCTACTTAGAGTGGTATAACGTTTTTGTCCATCCTTATTGTAAAAAAAATTTTTTTCTAAATTTTGAGTCATTATTGAAGGGGTTGTGTTATGAAGACCAACCATTCAGACAGAAGTTTGCATAGCTATCAACTTCTCTGATATTCTCAACAAAAGCTGCATCTAGATAAATGTAGTTCTGGCTCATGAAGAGGAATTGAAGCAGGATAGACCTCCTCTTGAGGTCTTAAGAGATAACTTCTTTAAGTCATATCTAGAGCAAAAAAAAAGAAAATCTAACCGTGCCATTGAATAAGGACATACTCCAGTTTTTTCATTTTAAACTAGGCAATCTTTCACACCTATGGTCACCTCAGACCTCAGGCGTTCCTATTTACATCTTCCAGTCTGTCCATAACATCAAAAGTTTCACAAATTTGCTATTCTTTTTCAGGGAGTAATGCAGAATTTCTAGTTTGTAGAGCTGCCATTTGAATATCTTCAACCAAGACTTTTCACAAAGGTGATGCAGGGGGAAGTCGCTTTTCTGAGGTTAAAAAAAAAATTTGGGTAAACCTAAATATAGATGATATATATTGATTACAGCCTCTTCCAATTAAATGCTGAAAGAGCAGATGTCTATAACAATGAATTTACGTCTGAATTTGGGATGCATCAGCAAGAAATTCTTGGGAAATATGCTAGATTTGGAAAAACAGGTGACCTTACTTCCTCAGGAAAAGAAGTTGTCTATAAAAAGGAAAATTGGGGCCTTCCACAAAAAGTTATTTTGCACAATTGAAGAAGCCATTAACATCAGGGACCGCTGAGGCCTGTGATTGCAAAGACGCAAACGTGACGACCTTCAGCAGGCCTGAAGAAGACCAGGAGCAGCACCAGAGCCCGGGGGGGGGGGAGAGTAACCCTGAATTTTATGTTTGCTCACCTCCCCTGAGCCTTCAATAATTTATACTCTTATATATCTATAATAGCAGTTCCGGTTTGGATGTGTTCAGTCCAAGCGAAACTGCTGGGCAAACCTCGCCATTGATCGTAGTTGAGGTAAGATGCCTGATTAATCATGATATTGATTTAGGTCATAATTGTTCAGTCCTAGTTCAGAGCCAGTTTTCCTCTTCCCCTACAGACTCGGATTCTGACCTTCTGGCCCAAGTCTCAACTGACTCTCGACGAGAGGATGATCCTCCCAATGTCAGTCAAGAAATCACTAAACTAGTGGTTATACAAGGGAGTACTCTGGTATGCAGAACCAGTCATTGTGATAACAACACAAAGAAGTTCCTGGGATTGAGTGCAATCTGGGAAGCATTACAGAGTTCTCAGTATCTTCTCCAGAATCATGTAAAAATTTACTTTGACAATTCCAAGGGGAATAAAGAACAAATTGCTCTATTCCCTGTCAGACAAAATCTTCCATTGGGCAGAAGTCAGTGTCTTTTTAGTCTCAGCCGTCCATCTGATGGGAGAGTAGAACAGAGTGGCAGATTTTTTGAGCAGAAACCATTTGGATCCTGGCGAGAATGGTCTCTAAACAAGGAAGTTTTTTCTCTTCTAATCCAGAGTTTACCAAACCCCTCAAAACCCAAAATTTACTAAACTCTTTCAAAGATACAGAAGGAAAACGCTACCTTTCTGGCCAAAACAAGAGGTTCAGTCTTCTGAATATTCTTGGTAAAGCAGCCTTTTCCTCTCTCTGCAAGGAGTTTGAAGGTTGAGAGGTCTGTCTTGGCTGTAAAAAGGTCTTTCTGCTAAAGCATGTATGAACCATTTGAGCATCTAGATGAGTCAATGTCTCTAGTGGTTGTTACCTCTGTTTGTGGAGTAGGGGTGTTCCAGACTGTGATGATACGAGGCACAGATATGGATTTATGGTACTAATACCGGTCTATATTACTACACAGTGGGGGTTGGTGCCTAGGATCAAAATTAGTGGGGAAGCTGGAATGCGGTCAGTCTACTCTATTGCCAAGGCCTATTGTCCTGTCCCTGAAGAAATTAGCATACACATGCTAGCCTTGTTATCACTACAGGGGGGACATGCTAAAGAAGTGTATTGGAAGGCTGTAAGGTAACTCAACCCAGACTCTTGGTCTGGAGCCAATTTTACTTCAAAGGGATTATGGTTTTATGACAATATCTGCCCTGGGGAACATCTTACAGTCGCCCCGATAAATTCCCCAGATGCGTCAGGTCAAGGCACACACTCAGAATACACACAGGTCACAGTTCAAAGCCTGGAAAAGGTCCAGGCACTGATCTCCCTACCCACAGGGGATTGGGGTGTCACCGTTGGGGTCTCCGTGTTGGCGATCTCGCCATGAACCCGATCATACCGCCAGCCCGACTCTATAGTCATCTGGCCTGGAATTATAAAGAGAAATGATTCTAAGAGATGTAGAAAGGGGGGCGGGGCTCCTCCTCCTGGTGACCTCCCTTATGGAGGAGACCAGGGGAGGTAAAAGGTCTCAGACCAGGTGGAGACGCTCTCTTTGTGGGGAGTCTTGATCTTCTGTTCTTGGTGATGTGCTATTCCTGGAGGAGAGGTGTGGGGGAGGTCAAGTTGGAGACTTCCATCATGTGCTCGACCATGTGGCCTAGCATTGAGGCCTGAGACCCTTTATTAACCTGGAAGAGGTGTAACAGCATGTAGGAAACACATGCTTTGCTTAAGAAAGAAATCTGCAGCCCAGCACATGGGCTCAGAGAAACGGACTATCTACTTGTTCTGGAAATGTCTTCTGCCTTTTGTTCTGCTCAAAGTCACCCGGATAGCACTGTCCAGGGTTTTACCCCTGGAATAGCATACCTGGATGCATGCTTTTGGACTTTTGAAGTACGTGCCCTGAGCACGTACATCATCATCATCATCATCTGGAGCCAGAGAACCAATCACAGACTTGTGTTGGTAATATGTTCTTTTCCTTCTGTTATTCCCATTTTTATTTTGTGCACCGTGTCATGTTGCTTTCCACTTGTATTTGCTTGCTAATCGCTACATGTATTCTCTGTATGTGTTAAGTGTCTAGTACCAACCCATTTAGGGGTTAATAAATATATAAAATTTAGAAAGTTCATCTTTGTATTATCCTAACGGCCCAGAACACTCACTGGAGGTGGATGTGAGGTAATTGAAGCGATCTCAGGTGTGCTGAACGTGGGTTCAGCAGGTCGAGATCCTTCACACAGACCCTTTCCATCAACAAACCATTTCTCATAATTTCTGTCATCAAAACTGTTCTACAGACTGATCCTGCGTTTGTGACCAAATTCCACAGGGCGTTGTCTCACCAATCTTTTGTAAAGATCCAAATTTGAAGAAAGACAACTTACACTTGATGCCTGTTTCACTATTCTAATCTGCCTGCGGGTTACAAAATTCTGGCGGAAAACTTACTCATTCAATATTATGGCCCTAACAATGGTAAAAATCCTCCAATGAAACAATAACAAGATGTATAAAACCGGTGATTTGTGAAACCTATCAGAAAATCCACCAAATACATTAAAAACCCACTGTTCTCTAGCAATGGCAGTCTCCTAGGCTGGCAAATCATCAGCATCTTTAGATCGAGTATACAAAGCAGCACTTTCTTTAAGCACTACATGCTAGTTTTGACTGCATCTCAGGATCTTGCCTTTGCTGGAAAGGTCCTGCAGGCTGTTGACCCACCAGTAAGTAGTATTTGGCATTTGTCTGGTGTTGTGAGGAGCATCATTTTAACTTCTTTGTGTTTGATGTTGTGTAAAGATCGAATTATTACCAATAATTTGGATTTCAGGAGCAACCATTGATTTCCTCCGTATGTGTAAAGTCTTTATTTATTTAAAATTTTACCTTATTCTAGGTTTACACTAGCATGGCATCTCCGTTGTTCTGGTGCATCAGGGAACCTGTACAATGAAGAGGTGGACTGCTAAAACAGTGGTTAGACGAGACATTTCCTGACACTGTAACACACCTGATGCACTTCATCTTGACTCTGGCCTCTGCTATGGAAATCTGTCAATTTTTGGGGTCCCCACCGGGGCTGCAACACCTGCAGCCTGTTTTCCAACCTTTACGGATCCCGCGGGTTCCATTCCTCCGGTACCAGCAACCCGTTTAAGTTCTGAGACAACACATGCGCGTGATGCAGCCGCTCCACTGTGGACTCCCTCGCAGCGCTACTTCTCCTCCGCACCGCAGCTATAATAAGTGCTCCTTGTCAGCTTCCTCTGCCTCCGAGACCCCTCTTCGACTGATGCCAGCGTTCTGAGAGGTGTCAGTACAGCTCTCTTACGCCTTCTGTCATGCACTACGTGCAGATTCAGGTGATATGCCATTTTTTGTTATCCTCTGCTGACTCTCCTGCTGTGGATTCTACTGCCTCTCCTGCTGTGAATTCTCTTTGCTGCTGACAGTGTATGGATACCCCCTGATGCTGCCCTCTGTAAATATAGCCATAGCACTCCTGCAGTGCTTCTTTATTGCTAGAAGTCATCCTAGCAATGCTGCGGAATATGTTGGCGCTATATAAATAAAATGTATTATTATTATTATTATTATCCTTGGACTTGTTGCTTTCCTACTGTGCCCAGCACTTTTTTCCAGCTTTATAGACCGCTTCCCTGAATGGTGGTTGGTCTACATACTCTACTCCCTGCTAAATCACGGCATTCTGCCATGCACCATTGAGCCTATCTCTGGTTTCTGGCCTCGCCCAGCTCCACAGATGATGTCTGGTTAACGTCTCAGCTACCCGCCATGGCTGCCAAATCCGCATTAACTGCTTGATTTAGCTCCACTTACCTCCCTTCAACCTCCTTATCTTACAAGATGTCTACACGCTCTCAAAACCTGTAAAACCAAGGAAGACTCAGTTGCGTGGCATACTCTACTGGAATTATTCAGATCATCGTGCCCATCTGGCTCAGCCGGCAGAGGCTGTACCCACGGCAGCACTACCTCCATAGCCACTTCTGACCAAGAGCTGACAAGGGGCCGACTGATCTGGACCCTACAGCTCTCTTTGCAAAAATCAAACAACTGTTCACCACTGAACTCTCCAAAGCTGTAGCTGACTTTACCAAACAAATCCAGGACCTGGGGTGTAGGATCTGTAGGTTTAAGACAGAATGGATGAAGTGGCTGATGCCCTAGAGGAGGATAACGACCGTCTTGATGAATATTCTCAAAAATTAGAGGCCATTGATCTTAAATTGGAGAAAAATATATCCCAGAGGGCTAACATACATAATAGACGTGTATCGGAATTGGTGACTACCCTGAGAGAAATGTCCACGGCTCTATTTACGCCGCTACTTCCGCAAACAGATCCCGCTATGTTTTGTATGGACCGCATTCATAGAGCATCAGGTCGCCCTAAAAACCCAAATGTACCCAGGGGTTATTATCTTCAAACTACACTACCTGGAACTTTGTGATCAAATCCTAAATACTGGCCCGAAACCTCCAACCTTTACAGCCCCATCTGCTCAACTTTTTGTGGGCTTGTCACCAGCTACCCTGGACAGGTGCAGACCCATGCGACCAGTCACTCTTGCTCAATAGAAGCTCAAATATACTATCATTGGGGGTTCCCCTTCCACATTGCATGCTCTATCAACAGCAACAACTTTATTATCTGCTCCTTGGAGGAAGGCCTTCGAACTCTGCGATATGACGGACTTCAGATAGAAAAACCAGACCCTGCTGAACTCCTTCCTCAGTGACCCTAACGTGTCTGACCACCAAAGTGAAAGCAGCTGCCGGGTCCTTTCTGCCCTTCATGACCCTCTGAGGCCTAGGAGCCTCCGCGAAAAGTATTTGGACAGATATTTTGCTCTTTTTCCGGAAGTTTGTTTTAAAGGATGGACAGCACTCCAGGTAGTTGAGCTTGCTTGTAAGTTTTATTTCATTCCATGTTAGAGCAATATCATATACAAGGTGTAGATATTTTAAGAGCAACGTTTTGGACTGCAAGAGCCCTTCCTCAGGCAATTAGCAAGCTCTGGACAGCACTGCTGTCCAGAGCTTGCTAAGGAAGACATATATCTCCCCCATCCTTGGGTTCTTTACCAGGATCATTTCTCCTGGGCCCCACAAGAAATATTTGTGCTAGATTTGCAGCAGCCATCATGCCTTCATATTCAGATTCTAATTGCCTGAGGAAATCCATTCTTGCCCCGCACCTTTTACAAATGTTCAACCATATCCTGGAGGTAATTCTCGCAAGGACATGCTGAGTGCGATCAACAGTTATCCTTAAACTGGGAAAGACATCACTACCCACGCAAACTATAGGTCCATATTGCTCCTAAATTTGAATGTTAAGATCTTCTCCTCCATTCTGGCCTCTCGATTGAACACATTACTACCCTCCTTAATACACTCTGACTGGGTTGGGTTTATCCCGGGTAGACAGGCGACTCATAATGTTCTGAAACTCTTTAACATTCACTGGCCCTAGATAGGTTTTGATAGCTTATTAGGGTGCTATTTAACCCAGGTCCTGAGGTTAATGGGCATAACTGGTCAATTTCAAAGGGCCATCCGAGCACTTTATAGTGACCCCGTCACTTACCTAAAACTCCCAACAGATTCCCCACTACCTATTAAGATATGCCATGCCCTCTGCCCCCTGCATTATTTGCACTCGCCATTGAACCACTTGCAATTGCCATTTAATCTCATTCTGATATTACAGGTGTCCGGATTGGGAATATAAAACTAACCTATTTGCTGATGATCTGCTACTTGACATTATGAAACCTCTAATCGCACTCCAAAACTTAATTCAAACCCTTTTCTATTTTTCATAACTCTTGGGCCTCAAATTTAAAGAGGACCTTTCACATCCTCATCGATGTACAGTATTATATACCGCTAGAAATAATACCTGTATGCCCCCGGTGCTGGAAATATCGGTGCCATTAATTTCGGCACCAATATCTCCCAATATCAGAAGGGAGGGCCTTAACGTCATCGCTGGGCTGTGAGGAATGCCCCTCTGACAGTACAAATCTATGGAAGAGTACAATCGGGGTGGGGGGGCGGTGTTCCTCACTGCCCAGTGATAACACTGAGCTGTAAGGCCCACCCTACTGACAGTGGGGAGATATCAGTGGCGAAATTAACAGCACTATTATCTCTAGTACCAGGGCGCTAACAAGGAAAGCCGTGTACTAAATTTGGCTTTCTAGCAGTATATAATAGCGTACATCGAGGAGGATGTGAAAGGTCCTCTTTAATACCACTAAATCAGAAATTCTACATTGTCATGTTCCCCAGGCTACTAAACAGCTGAAAGCTTTGAACTTTGGTTTCCAGACTCGAGATAAGTACCTGCCTTACCTTGGTATTAACCTTTGCTGCCCTCCTAGACTCCAACTATAAATGGAATTATGCCACACTTATCCCGAAGCTTTTGAAAGATTTAAACACTTGGCATTGCCCCACACTCTCCTGGGTCAGTAGGATCCACACAATTAAGATGGTCACTTTACCACGCATTCTTTATTATTTCCGCACCCTCCTGACCTCAGTGACATCCTCCTCTCTGGCCTATAGAAGGAAATTTTTTAATTTGATATGGACTTATAAAAGGCAGCGTATCCAGAGAAAGATTATGCATTATCACAAAAGCTTGGGAAACCTCTCCGTTCCCCACCTCTATAAATATTACCTAGCAGCTAGGCTTTCCCAAATTAGTGCTATTTAATTTGATTGATTTCCCGCAATGGGTTGCTTTGGAATCGACATTAAAAATTATCTGCAGGACTTACATGGTCCCTTCTAGATTGTGTAGCTCCTTCCCTCTGGTTTCTCCCCTCTGTTTTCAGGGATGCAATGCTATAGGAGATACTCACTCACCATGTTTGGTGGACCAGCCTCCTGGCCTGCTGCTTCTGGCTATCGATTCATCGGATGGTACAACATCTCATAGGCCAGTCAATCCCTTTTACTGCGCCATTCTTTCTTCTTGGCCTTAAACCAGCTATGGTTAGATATGCGCAGTATAAATTATTACAATATATCCTGATGGCTGCCCGAATCCACATAACCTCTAGCTAGAAAGAATCAAATCTCTCAGTTTCGGTAGTTGTTAGCCATGTGGACGTTATTATGCTCTGCGAGAAGATCAAAGCTACTATTTCAGATACTCGTCCACAATGGTGAAGTAGTTGGTGAAGATCACACACAAACATGTTTTCTTGTACTTACAAAGTTCCTAGCATATCCTAAAAATGTAGACTCCCCCTGTCTGATTTAAATTTCGCTTTGCAGATTTTTAGGTGTGCCTCCAAGGGTATGCAGTGGAACTTGCAGGAGAAAGTATGAAGTATATAGTCATTGCTAAATATTGCAAGACAAGTGGTAAGTGCTAGATGTAGACTAGCCCCAGACTTCGATGAAAAAGATATCTCTTTGAAATTCAGGATGACCCTGTTGGTTGTCATCTTGCAAGGAACCAGATATAACTAAATGCAGCTGAGTCAAGATTTTTAGAGGAATTATGAGGTAGTCATTTAAAATATAGATCTGCTTTTTTGACTCCTATAGAGTAGAAGTGTAAGTGGCATAAATTTTCATGTTCCTCTACTTTATCCCTTTGGCCTGTGATAGCTTGGATTTGTAAAAAATATTTTTTTATTTTTATGTTTTCGACTCCTTATAAATCAATGCATAGCACTGAATTCACTTTTAGTAATTGATATAAATCCTTTTGAAGATAATCAGATATTTTAGTGGTTGTGAAAGGGGACTAAGAACCTTCACACTCTAAATACTTGTGTATAACCCTCCCAACTTTATCACATCACTCTTATGTGAATAATGAGTATACAAACACTAAGAAGAAAACCAGTCCAACCAGGTGTACACACATAATAGTATACTTGTCCACATTCTGTACATCACAGACGCATTGATACAATTAATCAGTGTAAATGCTCTAATGACTATGTCTTCATTTAATAAAGAAAATGGTGCGCTTGGTGTTTGTTTGAAGTGCACTTCCTTTGTGCAGCATATTGGGCTGTTGGGAGGTTACAGGTTAAGGTCTATTGAGGAAGTGACTATGAACAATTGTTTCAGAAAATAATAATAATAAAGCTCTGGCTCACTATAAAGCTACATGTATTTCAGATAGGCCATCTGCTGAATTGTGTTGTTCAGTTGTCCTATAATAGTATCTGTATCATTTGATTCCACTCAACAGCAGAGGACAAGTAGCTGACTAAAGTGCTGTAACCTAGTATCGTCTCATCTTTCACTATTTAGACCTGGAGAACAATGGGAATGTAAAATAACATTCATGTTTTGTGGTGTTCATTATGTTGGCTCTAATTAAACGGATCACCCTAATGTTTATGCCGACTTTGTGAAGGAAGCACTTGTATTCTTTGAATTAAATTGTATTAGTTGAGCCTGGACCATATGATGGTATAAGCAGAGCACATATTATTTTATTTTATTTATTTATTTTTTTAAATATCCACATAAAAAAAAAAAAATTCATGTTTTCAGCACAAATTGACTGCTTGTTCAATTGTGAAGACTCCTCTTTACTGCTGTATCTTTTACAGTGGTTTGTAATCTGCTGTTAGGATGCAGACTGCTTAATGATAACATTGAGAGTCTGAAATTTCTTAATTTGCTCTTTATCATTTTTGGGAAATTAGCTTTTACCCTTTTGCTAATAGTCCATTTACCATGGCTAAACAGCTACTTTGACCAGGACTTTCAACATGCAGCCATAGATGATCAAAAATCCATCAGTTTTGGAACCATATACAGTACAGACCAAAAGTTTGGACACACCTTCTCATTCCAAGAGTTTTCTGTATTTTCATGACTATAAAAATTGTAGATTCACACTGAAGGCATCAAAACTATGAATTAACACATGTGGAATTATATACTTAACAAAAAAGTGTGAAACAACTGAAAATATGTCTTATATTCTAGGTTCTTCAAAGTAGCCACCTTTTGCTTTGTTTACTGCTTTGCACACTCTTGGCATTCTCTTGATGAGCTTCAAGAGGTAGCCACCTGAAATGGTCTTCCAACAGTCTTGAAGGATTTCCCAGAGATGCTTAGCACTTGTTGGCCCTTTTGCCTTCACTCTGCGGTCCAGCTCACCCCAAACCATCTCGATCAGGTTCAGGTCTGGTGACTGTGGAGGCCAGGTCATCTGGCGTAGCACCCCATCACTCTCCTTCTTGGTCAAATAGCCCTTACACAGTCTGGAGGTGTGTTTGGGGTCACTGTCCTGTTGAAAAATAAATGATGGTCCAACTAAACGCAAACCGGATGGAATAGCATGCCGCTGCAAGATGCTGTGGTAACCATGCTGGTTCAGTATTCCTTCAGTTTTGAATAAATCCCCAACAGTGTCACCAGCAAAGCACCCCCACACCATCACACCTCCTCCTCCATGCTTCATGGTGGGAACCAGGCAGGTAGAGTCCATTTGTTCACCTTTTCTGCGTCGCACAAAAACAGGGTGGTTGGAACCAAAGATCTCAAATTTGGACTCATCAGACCAAAGCACAGATTTCTACAGGTCTAATGTCCATTCCTTGTGTTCTTTAGCCCAAACAAGTCTCTTCTGCTTGTTGCCTGTCCTTAGCAGTGGTTTCCTAGCAGCTATTTTACCATGAAGGCCTGCTGCACACAGTCTCCTCTTAACAGTTGTTGTAGAGATGTGTCTGCTGCTAGAACTCTGTGTGGCATTGACCTGGTCTCTAATCTGAGCTGCTGTTAACCTGCGATTTCTGAGACTGGTGACTCAGATGAACTTATCCTCCGCAGCAGAGGTGACTCTTGGTCTTCCTTTCCTGGGGCGGTCCTCATGTGAGCCAGTTTCTTTGTAGCGCTTTATGATTTTGGCCACTGCACTTGGGGACACTTTCAATGTTTTCCCAATTTTTTGGACTGACTGACCTTCATTTCTTAAAGTAACGATGGCCACTCGTTTTTCTTTACTTAGCTGCTTTTTTCTTGCCATAATACAAATTCTAACACTCCATTCAGTAGGACTATCAGCTGTGTATCCACCTGACTTCTGAACAACACAACTGATGGTCCCAACCCCATTTATAAGGCAAGAAATCCCACTTATTAAACCTGACAGGGCACACCTGTGAAGTGAAAACCATTTCAGGTGACTACCTCTTGAAGCTCATCAAGAGAATGCCAAGAGTGTGCAAAGCAGTAATCAAAGCAGAAGGTGGCTACTTTGAAGAACCTAGAATATAAGACATATTTTCAGTTGTTTCACACTTTTTTGTTAAGTATATAATTCCACATGTGTTAATTCATAGTTTTGATGCCTTCAGAGTGAATCTACAATTTTTATAGTCATAAAAATACAGAAAACTCTTGGAATGAGAAGGTGTGTCCAAACTTTTGGTCTGTACTGTATATTGCAACCATCATACCCTGGCTGTAGCAAATTGCAAGTAACAGGACGGCCACATTTACTTTCATTTGATGAAAAGCAGGCAGCATAACACTGCAATCTTTGTCTGTGTGACATGTAGCCTAGCCTTAAAGAGGATCTTTCACCACCAACTCCATCTCCTTCAATAGGTGCTACTCCAGTGATTCTGGAAAAGTCAGAATTTTTATTCTAGCCCCTACCATTCCCAGGCATATTGTTTCAGCATCCAATATGCTAATTAGGCACTCTACTCTCAAGTATGTTTGTCTGGGCTGAAGCAGACTGCCTGGGACCGCCCACCTGACAGTAGAGGGCCTAATTAACATACTGGGCCCTGAGCAAAATAGCAAAGAAATGGTAGGGGCTATAGAAATTCCAACATATTTAAAGGATTTTCCAGTGTGATGCAATAAAGCTCAGTCACTGAAAAAATAAAAAGGTCTACAACTTTTTATATAAATTTGTATTTCAGTTTCTTAATACGCATCCCTGGTCTCCGCTGAGAAGTGGATATAATTGTGTCTAGTGTAGGCAATCCTCTGAGCCAAACAGCTCTAACACGAAACTATTGGAGAGATTTGTGCAACTTCTAATAAAGTATTTATCTTACAAACCAAACTGCAAAATATCATTTTTTACATACCCCAACATGGTAGGCAAAAAATACATGGACAGTACATCCACATGTTGTACAATGATGTATTGCTGCTATATAAAAAAAAAACATGAGATTCTTGGTCCCCACCAGCCACTTGTCAACATACTCAATTTAGTGGATGACCAACGCAGCACAGCATCGTCAGAGGTAGTGACCCAGTAGCCCAACAATACCACTGCTGCCAGACTTAATTGTTTTGGCTCTGGGCCATAATACTCCACAAGTACGGCAACAACAGCCACCATGCAGTAATGATTATTTTGAGTTGATGCATAGTTTGATCTACTGTAATTTGTGAGAACTTCAGTCACTGCAGCCAAAGTCTTTTTTTTATGGGTTTATAGTTTTTTCTTACACATTTTGCTAATTTTTAATAAATACAGTCATTAAGGTATTATAACAGAGTATAAACTTTTAATCTTAGGTCCACTTTCATGATGTGTAATGTTTATGGCACAACTGTGTTCTATTTTGCAAATGTCAATATAGCAGATGTTACTGCATGACATTGAAGTTGACTTTGTTGTGTTTCTCCAGGTGACAGATATTGCTGATGCCATGATCCTAAAGCAACTTTTTGAAAATCTCTTTCAAAATGGAGTAGTTGTCGTTGCAACATCTAACAGACAACCAGAGGGTAAATGTATTTAAATAGTTGATTTTTAACTTCATTTTGAAACGATGTAGAGAAATAATGTAGAGTACTATATTATGCTCATAGTCTACAACCAGAAGGTACTTTTATTTTCAAAAAAAAAAAAATCTCCCATTTTGTATTAGTAGGACAAGTTTAAAAATACTGCACTACTGTCCTACGTGATACGTGATTTGAAGCTTGGAATTCAATGCAGGCAGTCTATATGTGAGAGAGTAATGTACCAATATTTCACTGACTCTTTTGTGTCAACTTTCACCTCTGTTAATTGTAATAATTTTAACAAATGAAAAACCATATACATAAAAATATGGCAACCATAAAAATGTGGATGGTCTATGTAGGTAAAACCTTGTGTTGTGTGTAATCTCTAGATGGTTTACTATTGGAGCCAATGTTGCATATAGACTGCAGAGAGCTCCCAAACAGGAACAGTATGTGGGCTACATGACAGGCCATAAATAATTGTGGGCTATTATTATTAGCTTAGTCCTTTTTACATGCATAGTGACTTTTTGTAGAGTTGCTGACTGATTTTAAGAATGGAGCAGTACCAGGCTGACAATGTGTTGATCTGTCTGTTTCCAGAAGGTGCACTTTGAATAATTGGCATAAATCTTCCAGTGATATATAGCAGTGGGATGAGATCCTGCCCACGACTCCTAAATGCCAACACCCAAATAGCACTTGAAGGTGCAGAGACCATGATCCAGGAGACTTTCTATGATTTTTCTAAATGTATTTTTATGTAATGAGTGCATCTACTTGTGCACTTTATAAATGTGTGTGTGTGCATGCACAATAATAAGTTTGTTGCTTGTGCTGATATGTAGTTAATGTGTGTATATGTGTAAGTAGTAAATGTTTGTTTGGGTGCTTGTACTTTCTTTAACACGTGTAGGCTGTTATTTGGCAGCTAGGGCTGGTGCTTCTTCCCAGCCTGGCTCTGTTATCTAGTGACTGCTCCTGTTCACAAGATTGCATTAACTGTACAAGTATTAGACAACAGTTGTAAATCAAAAGTTAAAATCCATAAATTACAAACTGTCTCCATGTAGCCAATGCCTTATGGTTTTAGCAGGCCCCTCTACCTACTGGCACCCTGTGCAACTGCAAAGGTTTCATATATGATTTGTGTGCTCTGTATATACACACATATATTTAACATACAATATTAATGTATATTAGTAGTAAGATTTCATTATGTTATCTGAAAGTGTGAGCAGGTTTGTGAATATTAAAAAGCCGCACTTTTTATAAGGGCATAGGGCTGTAGCTAATACAATTTTCTGTAAAATAGTATTCTCCAGTGCAGAGTTTTAAGGTTCTCAGTCCCATAGTGATGATGCTAGTGCTTGCAGATATAAACACTCTGTCTCCTTTGACAGTATTTGGCTACTACCATTTAGAAAACACACTTAAAAGAGCAAGTTACCATGTAGTGAACCCTGATCTTTCATAGTATTCATTAAACAATAGGATTTGCATAGGTGCTGTATGAAAACACCACAAATTTTAAGGTTTTTTTTTTTTCCTTTTTTTTTTTTTTTTTTTTTTTTTTTATTCTTCCGATCCTCAAAGAAAAGCTTTGAAAGCCTTGCAGATAAGATATTCTTGATAGTTGGAGACTGGAAGAGAATGGTGTACTTCATTACCTTTCTCATTAGCATCGTATTTAAATGATAGTAAAAATCTCCTCTTAAGATTAATCAATACAGTCTACTTAAGTGTCATACAGTACGGTGGCCTCTCATGCTGAAACACCGAATACATTATGTTGGTGGTGTTATTTTTAACAGATAAAAAAAGTTACTTTGGATTCTGCTTTAATGTAATCAACATCAATATATACATATGGCACTTGGGTCTACTAAAATTAAAGAAAGACACCCAAATCATTTTCTGTGAACTGGGGATGCTTTTCACTAGACACTGCATTTAAAGGGTTATTCTAGTCTTGGCCAATTACTGCTGAGGTGGGAGCAACTGCTTTCTGTTGTAACCTCCTATGGCCTGCAAAAGAAAAATAAGAAGTGATAGCAGAGACCCAACTGTGGAACCAAGCAGACTGAAGCTACAAGTATGGCAGACACAAGTCACATCAGTGTTTTGTGTATTCATAAACACTTTGTATTTCTGCGGACATGTTATTGTTTTTTGTTTTTTTTTAAATGGGTTTTCCCATGAACATAACCATACTTAACCCCTTCTCACCAGAGGAATTTTTAAATTTTCATTTTTGACTACCCGCAATCCAAACCCCATAACTTTTTTATTTTTCCGTTCACATAGCCATATGAGGGCTTAATGTTTGCAGGACAAATTGTTCTTCATGATGCTACCATTTATTACTCTGTACAATGTACTGGGAAGCTGGAAACAAAATTCAGAATGGGGTGGATTTTAAGAAAAAGTGCATTTGTGCGACTTTCTTACAGGTTTCATTTTTACAGCATTCACTCTGCAGCCAAAATGACATATCACCTGTATTCTGTGTTTTGGTATGATTCCAGGGGATAACCAAATTTTATATAATTTTATTTGCATTTTAACCCCTAAAGAAAAATCTAAAACTTAGCAAAAAAAAATGTTTTTCTAAAAGTGTCAATATTCTGACACCTGTAACTTTTTTTTATATTCCTGTGTACGGGGATGCACAGGGTGCCTCTTTTTGTGGGGGTCAGGTGTACTTTTTAGTTATGCCATTTTGGGGAATTTCTATTGCTTTGATCCCATTTCATTCAAATTTTCAAAGTCGAAACAGTGAAAAAATGGCGGTTTAGCACTTTTGATTTTTTTTCCCCCGCTACAGCGTTCACCATACAGTAAATATATTTTTATAAGTTTGTGGAGCGGGTGTTTTTGGACACTGGGATACCTAATGTGTGTGTTTCACAGTAATATTTTACTTTTATATGTATTCTAGGGAAAGGGGGGTGATTTGAACTGTTTTTTTTATTATATATATATATATATATATATATATATATATATAGTGATAATTTGGTGAATTAAACTCAAAATGGCGGCTGACTCCTAGTCCAGACAGCGGTGGTTCGTGGTACTGGGCGCCGGAAAGATAGCTTTCAGACGGTCCAAGTGTAAATAAAAGTGGCTTTATTCAGCTTAACTGCAACATAACAAAACAACAAAAAACCTATGCCACAGTTAGGGCCTAACTCACTCCTTGAGCCCCTAACTGTCCTGACTATTGCTCAGCTCCAGCAACAGTCCTCTGTGGACGCCAGCCCTCTGGGACAGAGCCTATCTCTCTGTCCTAGCTGGTCCACTCCTGTGGACGCCAGCCCTCTGGGACAGAGCCTCTCTCTCTGTCCTAGCTGGTCCACTACTTCCAGCTTCCTGCAGGATGCTCCAGCCCCTCTGGAGTTACGTGCCACCACCCAAAGGCGTGGCTGAGAGCCTTTTCTGGCCTGGCCTGGGTCGCTCAACAGCGCCCTCTGGCTCACATACTTACATACCCTCCCCCTCAGCTCACTACCCATGGAGTGAGCTACAAGGGGACGAGACCTCCTATGTCGAAGTCCCTCTTCAACCATGTATGCCTGTCCAGTGTCTCTCCAGAATTCCCAATCTGGGGGTCTCTTCTTCCAGATTCCGGTTACTCGACACTTAAGGTTTCTTATCACTTTAACTGCTACGTCAAGATCCTGGCCATTCTGTGCAAAGGCAAGTTTTTCTTCATCACCTTCACAATTCGCCATACAGGGGATCACATCATTTTCAACACATTTCTCGCCATAGTCTTCAGCTATCTCATTGCAGGACTTTAGTTCCTTTAGTGAATAGCCGTAAGAATCTTCATCTTCTCCTATCCTGAATCCACAAGAGCTCAGAGACCAACTAACACGTACTTCATGCACATCAATGTCTTTAGAGTATAACTGTATCACGGGAACTTTTTCCGTAACCTTCATCTCAAAGCAAACTTTGCCATCACCATCAAGGCTTAGAAGTTTAGAAGACATAGGCTGCTTGCTCTCCTCTTTGTTTGAGATACACAAGCTCTGTACTGCACTATCTTCTCCTTCTGCACGAGGGCCATACCGTACACCCTCACATAATAGATCACGCTGAACTACATTTTCTGGCATGTCTTTAACAACTGTCACATCATTGGTGACATGTAACCATCTCTTACTTCCTTCCTCCCCCTTCACAGACAACATGGAGTCATTATTCACCGTTTGTTCACCAGACATTTGGCTAGAGACAGGCACAGCAACATCTTTATCCACAATGGCTTCAGACACTTTAGCTGTTGGGACAACATATGCGTGGTCAGTCTTCTTACGGACTCTTGTTCCACACTTTTGGTGACCCTTTACCTTATTTACCATCTCACAGCCCTCTAGGCTTTGGACCTCATTGGTTTGAGGCTGGACCCACTCTGTCACAGGCAGTGTGTGACCAATCACAGTTTCTTCTTCTGTTGGACCTTCTTTGGCCTCCTCACATTTTGCAGGAAGTCCACCTTTAGCAGCATCTTCCTGGGGAACTATACCCTCTACTTGACGTTTTACCGAGTCACGTGGTTTCATCATAATCTGATCATTGGTATCAACATCACTAGACAGGTCACTCATGTCTGTCTGACTTAATGATTCTCCTTTCTCTGCCTCTATGCTGGCAGCTTTTTCCAATTCTAACGCCTTCTGTAGCGCACAAATCTCTGATTCCAGCTCCAGAACTTTCTTCACTGCGACATTTTTCTGTGCCGCTTCCATCTCAGTCTTTACTAGTGTACCTTGCAGCTCTGATTCTTTAGAGGTTAACAGGTTCTGCAGCGAATCCTTCTCAGCTTCTAGTGCTGACAGCTTTGAAGATAGGGCAGATGCCGACTGTTCAGTATTGGATAGAGACTGCTGCAATCGATCCAATTCTTCTCTTTTAGATTCCACTTCGGTTTTTAACTGTGCTATCTGAACAGTGCGCTCTTCCAACTTTATTTCTGACTCGCACTTCACGTGATCTATCTGAAACTCCAGCTGTTTCTTGATGCGTGCAATTTCCTCCTGCTGGTTCACTTGCACCCTTAGTGTAGCAACAAGCATTTTTAGATCTACAATCTCAGCAGACAAATTAGACAGGTTTCCCTCAAACTGAATCGTCATGTCTTCTATCTGGAGGTCCAATTCTCTCTTGGCCTTCAATTCAAGGGCCTCTGCTTCAGCCCTGTCACGTTCTTCTGCATATCTAGCAGAAAGAGTCTTCTCTTCACCAAGCAGCCGATCAAACTTTCCCTGCTTCCTTTCCAAATTTGACACCATCCGACGTTGATGATCACGATCTACACCTACATCTTCTAGTTCCTGCTGCAGTCTAATTTTCATCTTCTCAAGTTTGTCACAAGCAGCAACCTTCTCCTCAAACCGATGATTTGTAGCTGCTAGCTCCTTTTGCAACTTTTCCTTTAGTTCTTCAAGAGAGTCCAAGGACCCAATACTATCCTCCATTTTTTTTCTTCATATCAGTCGCCTGAGCCTGTAGTGTTGAAATCCGCTTTGTCAAATCTCTTTTTGCTATCCCTTCTTCCTCTAGTTGCTCAAGGAAACCATTTTTCTCATCTTCCATTTGTTTTAGTTTTGTACTAAGGTTAAGCTTCTGACAAGTTTCTTCTTGCAAAAGTTCCTGAGTGTCCTGAAGCTGAGATTCTAGTGTAGAAAAATCTTTGGAAAGTTTGATAAACTTGCTGTCTGCTTGAGAAAGAAGCCCTTGACGTCATTCAATTCTTCATTTTTATTTTGCACCAAAACAGACAACGTCTCATTATCTTCACAAAATCCTGACAGCGCCCTCTCCAGGCTATATATTCTAGCTTTGAGTTCACTTCCTCTTTGTTTAGCAGTTTCAAGGTCATCTCTTAATTTTTCAATGACACTCTCTTTGGCAATAGAGTCTTGAACATGCTGCTCCTTTAAATCCTGCCATTGCTTCTCAAGCACTTGCTTTTGCTCTACACTCTGTATAACTTTATTAGATAGAGCACATTTCATATCAGCAAACTCCTTCTTAGTGACACAGTCCATTCCAGGCAAACCCAGTACCACATTTTCACAATGACTAGGATATGAACGCTTTACAGTTTCAAGCTCTTTCTTTAACTTAAGGTTCTCTTTTTCTGATAGCTCAAGTTGCCATTTCCAATCAGATATTTCACCTTCATAAATGAACCTGATGGTTTTAATCTCATCTTGAAGCTGCTGCACCATAATATTTTCATCTTTGGCGCTTTCATGCACTCCAATATGAGACATACCGTCAGTAGGGACATATTCAATCATAGAACAGAGGTGCTTTAGAAAAACTGCGTCACTCTCATGCAACCCTTTATCTTTACTTGCATTCCACATGATCTGTTCCGTGTTTTGTGTCTCTCTGCATTCAGACTGCTGCACTAATAAACCTGTGCATAACTTCTCTGCTTTTCTACAAGCTGAAATTCTCTTTTTCTTGCCCATGGTTTACTAACAAAATTACACAATATTCCACAGCAACCTTGGGTTCAACCGACAGCAACTTCTTGCTATCTTCTGCAGTCACCTGTATTCAAACAGTTAACTTATGTGGCACTACAACAACCAGCATTTTCTTCTGTCTTCCACAGAAAACACCAACATGGCACCATAGCCTTTCACATAGACTGTTTGCAATATCCAACTTCAACACACATTGCATACTTTCTTGCCATCAGCAAGCACTTTGCAGACTTCTGTACCTCAGTATACACAAAGTCCATTCCCTGGATTCCTCTTCCAGAGTTTTACTTTCACCAGTTTTTTGCACACACGTTGCTATGTTGCAATTCACTCACCCCATTCTGGGCTTCTCAGTTGAAATCACCGATTTCTTCCAGCTGTAGGCCACAATGCACACTTAAGCAGTACTGCAGTCACCAATCACTTGTCTTCCAGGACTTGCGTGGATCTCTTTATGCGCGCGTTCTCCGCCATATGTGATCATTTGGGGAATTAAACTCAAAATGGCGGCTGACTCCTGGTCTGGACAGCGGTGGTTCGTGGTACTGGGCGCCGGAAAGATAGCTTTCAGACGGTCCAAGTGTAAATAAAAGTGGCTTTATTCAGCTTAACTGCAACATAACAAAACAACAAAAAACCTATGCCACAGTTAGGGCCTAACTCACTCCTTGAGCCCCTAACTGTCCTGACTATTGCTCAGCTCCAGCAACAGTCCTCTGTGGATGCCAGCCCTCTGGGACAGAGCCTCTCTCTCTGTCCTAGCTGGTCCACTACTTCCTGCAGGATGCTCCAGCCCCTCTGGAGTTACGTGCCACCACCCAAAGGCGTGGCTGAGAGCCTTTTCTGGCCTGGGTCGCTCAACAGCGCCCTCTGGCTCACATACTTACTATATATATATATATATATATATATATATATATATATATATATATATTTTTTATTTTTTTTTTTAATTTAATATTTTATTACATTTAGGGGGTTTGAAGCTGCAGTCATTTGATTGCAAGTCCCATAGACTGCAATACATCTGTATTGCAGTCTATGGGAGATACGCTACATAAGGCGCCCGGCTGTCAGGGGAACAGGTCGGCTCCCGCTATCTTGACGTGCGGGAGCAGGCCTGCAACGATAAAGGTACAGGGACAGTGGGGACAACATTTTTGCAAATAAATAATTAAAAATGTTGTAGAGTTTTAACCCCTAGACATCTGCTAATCTGCCTATTTACCTTACATTATCTGATGCCCCCTATTGTAGTCACGCTAATTAATGTCAAACACCTGTGATTTACAACTGCTCCTACAATAGTGATAAGTGCCAGCATTTCCATGCAGAAGTTATTGTCTGGGAGTTACACTGTGATAAGAGAAGTTTTTAGGACTTTTATCAACAAAATTTAGCCCTTTATAGTGATCATAGTAAAGTGAAAACTAACTTTGCATTCACACTGTGCTAGTAGAACTTGCTCCTCTGCCAGCCCCCACCATCACCTACTTCCTGGATGTTTGTTCTCAGCAGGGGGCCTAGCTAGAGATAACACCCGCAGTTTACAGCCCTCTACTATACTAAACTACTGGTTAATTTACACATGGACCAGGGGTCCAGAAGATAAGCCATGCTGGATATAAAACCTAATTTTTTGAAAAACTATATAAATGTGTAGCCCCTGTGATCAGAAGAACTAGAAAGTCTAATTTTAATATTTTATATGCAATAGTATATATAAAAACTATTTTGTTTTAGGTAAAGGAACCAAATTTACATTTTTTTCACATTTTATAACATTCTTCCGCTTCTATCGAAAAAAAAATTTAAACTTGGGTAGCAAATAAATACTACTTATTTTAAGCCTTATGTGTCCTGGAAAAAACATGGTAAAAATAGTTGAGATATGCAAAGCCATTAAAAAAATATTGCGGTGTAAAGCAGTGCTTACCAAAGTGCTAAATTTGGCCTGGGCATTGGGGCATCAATGACGCTTGGTCCTGAAAGGGTTAAAGATTATCTCTAACTATTTTACTAGTAACAGTCTTTTGGCCTAGTTGCCAGTGGGTATGACCTTGAATGCTGGACCTTTCTATGGTCCGGCACTTGTCAGAAACCCAGCCATGATTCCCTTAATGTGGGCAGGTTATCTTGTTGTGTATGTCATGTCCCTGCCTGACAACTTGTTCACAATAAGGAAGTCATGACTGGGTTTCTGACAGGGGCTGAACCATAGAAAGTTCCTGCATTAATCGCCATATCTACTGGCAACCTATCAAGACAAAAGATTTTCACCACTATGATAGTTAAGGAAAATCTTTAAAACTCTGCAAAAGTTTTAATTATGCTAAAATGTTTTCCCAGGAATATAACCATATTTATATTTAACATCTTTCAAGTAGTAGACCTCATTGTGATTATTGGACAAAAGATGTCTCTTTGCATAGACTAAGTAGTATTGTTAATGGAACTAAATAGACATGTTAATCACGCTTGTCTTTTTCAGACCTATATAAGAATGGACTTCAGAGAGTTAATTTTGTGCCTTTCATTGCTGTTTTAAAGGTAAGGTACCCATAATACATCCTTGTGTTTGCCCCTCAAATCTCTCTCTAGTGTAAGGATTGTTTTGTTGAAGATTTAAGATGGAAGATATGGTTTTCCTAACAATTATTATAGATCCCTAATAAAGACTAGTCTTCTGCAAATATTTCCCTTAAAGAGGTTTTCTGGGAAAAAATGCTTAAATAACAATATTTTTAACATACATACCTTTTGGAATTTTAAATGTAGTTAAAGAGAAAACAGTACATAGAGCGTCTCCACTCTTTTCCAGCTCACCATGTGTAGAATCTTCAATAACCAAGCAGGATCGACTGGGTGCAAGGAAGTGCCGACAGCTCATGGAGGAAACAGCAACAGGAGGAGAATTCAGCACACTCTTTATCCAATAGAAATGGAGCGTTTATTTGAGGTAATTAAAACCATGTACACACAGGAACACTGACGTGTTTCAGACAGAAACTGCCCTTAGTCATAGCATAAATAACATGCATACAAAATAGTTTTAAAGTTGCACCAATGGAGAAACGCCACCAATCAATCAATAACAGCTGGTGAATACCAAGCAATTTATTATTTATTTATTTTGCTTATATAGCGCCATCATATTCTGAAGCGCTTTACATACGTTGTCAATCACTGTCCCATATAATTTAGAATATTTGCTGAATCTAGTTAAAGAGGAACTTTCATGTCCTCATGAAAGTGTGGTTTTATATACCACTAGAAATCCGACAGCATGCTGAATTCAGGGCACTGTCTGCTTCCTCGGTATGTATCCGGTGGTGGCCCCTCCCCCCTCTTGAATTGGACTCGTCCATAGACTTGTACTGGGGGGGGCATTCCTCACAGCTCAGCCTCATCGCTGGGCGGTAAGGAATGCCCCCTCTGACAGTACAAGGCTATGTTAGAGTACTGTCGGGGGGGGGGGGGGTGGCTTTCCTTACAGCCCAGTGATGTCGCTGAGCTATGAGGAACACCCTTCTGACAGTGGGGAGATCAGTGCACTTTCCCGGGGCACTGTCTTCAGTGCACTGTCGGCTTTCTAGCTGTATATAAAATCGCACTTTCACGAGGACATGAAAGGTCTTCTTTAATTATACATCCAAAATCATAATGCATGTAGAATAAACACCATAAATACATAAATATCAATAAATGTATAAACACTAAAGTTTATGTACACAGTCACAAACACAAAAAAAACAAAAATCAAGTGTTAAGTCCAATACTGTGTATGACATATGATGATATCTTTGCCATATATTTAACCTCTATAGCTATCCATAGAGCTATTCAGAGGGGGGAAAAGGGTAAACTGGATTAATGGCAGTGCCTTCATAAAAAGCGTTAGTGTTCCTGCATGTAAGTGGTTTTAATTACCTCAAATGCTCCATTTTTATTAGATTAAGTGTGTGCTGAACTCTACTCCTGTTACTATTAGTTCGAGAGGAAGGGACAAATCCTAAGTACCCGGAACAGACACTACTAAGCTTAACTGTATGCTGTAAGACTAAACTAGTTTCCTTATCAGGATACTACATGTTGGTACAGTGTCTTGAAAAGATAATTTAGGTCTTCTAACACACAGATATTGACACACCAATAAACTGAGCTTTGGATCTTTGAAATAATTCTAATAGCATCACCACGGTCATAGTTCCTTCTTTTCTATACGTGCTGCATACTATAATTTGACAGAATAAGATAAGGCAAGCTCCTGCTCTACATATACAGTGGGGAAAAAAGTATTTAGTCAGCCACCAATTGTGCAAGTTCTCCCACTTAAAAAGATGAGAGTCCTGTAATTGACATCATAGGTAGACCTCAACTATGAGAGACAAAATGAGAAAACACATCTAGAAAATCACATTGAATTTTTAAGAATTTATTTGCAAATTATGGTGGAAAATAAGTATTTGGTCACCTATAAACAAGCAAGATTTCTGGCTCTCACAGACCTGTAACATCTTCTTTAAGAGGCTCCTCTGTCCTCCACTCATTACCTGTAGTAATGGCACCTGCTTGAAATTGTTATGAGTATAAAAGACACCTGTCCACAACCTCAAACCGTCACACTCCAAACTCCACTATGGTGAAGACCAAAGAGCTGAGGAAGGACACCAGAAACAAAATTGTAGACCTGCACCAGGCTGGGAAGACTGAATCTGCAATAGGCAAGCAGCTTGGTGTGAAGAAATCAACTGTGGGAGCAATAATTAGAAAATGGAAGACATACAAGACCACCAATAATCTCCCTCAATCAGGGATTGCATCCAAAGAACACCATACGTACTGTGAAGCATGGGGGTGGCAACATCATGCTTTGGGGCTGTTTCTCTGCAAAGGGACCAGGACGACTGATCCGTGGAAATGAAAGCATGAATGGGGCCATGTATCGTGAGATTTTGAGTGCAAACCTCCTTCCATCAGCAAGGGCATTGAAGATGAAACGTGGCTGGGTCTTTCAGCATGGCAGTGATCCCAAGCACACCGCCAGGGCAACGAAGGAGTGGCTTCGTAAGAAGCATTTCAAGGTCCTGGAGTGGCCTAGCCAGTCTCCAAATCTCAACTCCATAGAAAACCTTTGGAGGGAGTTGAAAGTCCGTGTTGCTCAGCGACAGCCCTAAAACATCACTGCACTAGAGGAGATCTGCATGGAGGAATGGGCCAACATTCCCGCAACAGTGTGTGCCAACCTTGTGAAGACTTACAGAAAACGTTTGACCTCTGTCATTGCCAACAAAGGATATATAACAAAGTATTGAGATGAACTTTTGTTACTGACCAAATACTTATTTTCCACCATAATTTGCAAATACATTCTTTAAGAATCAGACAATGTGTTTTTCTGGATTTGTTTTCTCATTTTGTGTCTCATAGTTGAGGTCTACCTATGATGACAATTACAGGCCCCTCTCATCTTTTTAAGTGGGAGAACTTGCACAATTGGTTGCTGACTAAATACTATTTTTCCCCACTGCATACACATAAAGACATTGTATTCTCAACAGCAGACTGACAGGAGTGTCTGGGGTTGGACTTCTAGTGATCTGATATTGATGACCTATTGTAAAGGACAGGCCACCAATATTAAGATTTTGGGAATTTCACCACCAACTCCAACACTTTGCATCTTTAAATAGGCATTACTCCATTGATTCTGGTGCAGTTAGATTTATTTCTATAGCTCTCACTGTTACTTAACAATCATTTCTGTTACTTTCAGCACAATTATGCTCTATGACAGGTAGGCGGTCCTGGACTGAAGAAGAGCAACAGGAAACACCCACCTGACAATAGAGCACAAAATTGTGCCGAACACTAATGATTGCTCGGGAACAGTGGGGTCTGGAGAAGAAGTTCCAACTGCACCAGTATCAGTGGTGTGGCACATAAGGATGCAAAGAGATGCAGGTGAAAGGTTCTCTTCTATCTGTTGCTATAACTAGTTTACCTTACTGGGCTATATACGATAGAACAAGTATATAGAGATAAACTGTATATAAGTTTTTGTGACACACTTTGAAAGATGACAATATATAATAATTCCAGACGTGCAACTGAGAAATTAATGGTGTTCATTTGAGAATTATAGTTTTGGGGCAATGCTGGAAGTGGTTGAATTATAAGATTTTATATTTTTATTTCTATTGTTCATTTGATGGATATGCCCCCTTTATTAATGTACAGTAAATTGTATTCAGTAAAATGGAGTACTGATGTAATGTGAAACTCTTTTTCTTTCCTGCCTTCTCCTTAATGTTAATCACATCCCAGAAAGGACTGTAAGCCTGTTAAAAGGACTTTTTAAGTTCTTTATCACAAGCCATCATGGAGGTCTGGAGAGAGAGTCTTTAATCCAATAAACATTTCATTGAGTTCATGAATAGAAAGCCAAGGGAGAAGCTACAACAAGAGTGTGTTGAGGGTCATTTTAACCAGGTGGAGCTCCCCGGGATTTGACAGATGTACCAAGAAATTCCTATTCATGTCTAGCAATGTTTATGGGGGCATAATTAGTTTACCTGGACAAACTTCATATTAGCCATAGACCAGAAGCCACTAAAATAATCCAGTGTCAAGCAGGATGGACAGGGCATGCAGAGGCTGTGAGAAATTCACATATCTAAAAGCTTTGTCCACAGTGGCTCGTACAAGGGAACAGATAATTAGATGTAATTAGGGTGTATGAATTGTTGTCTCTTTGCCCTCAGCTTGAATAATTTTGGAAGCAAAAACTGCTCATGGTGTAAATGCTTTGATGTATGAAGAGTCATTGTGGCTTGGCAGTATAAAGGCAGTGTTTTATTCTTTTAGCATAATGGCTGCAGTACATAAAGAGTGAATGGGCATTGCAACCCCCAAATCTGCTCAATGGCAAGGACCTCTGGGTTTTCTCGAAACAGAATGTGGAAGAAGTTTTTTTTTTTTCTTCTAGGTAATGAGGGAATGAATGTAAACTCAGATGTGATTTTTTTTTTTCCCTTGCTTTTAGATGTTTTGTGTTCCTTCTTTAAATGTAACTGCATTTGCCCTGTAAAGTCTAACTAATGCAATTTGTGGGACTAACAAGACCCTAAAACATAGATGTAGAGGTGGGTTAATAGAAAGATTTATATTCATGTTCCACGTAAATAGCATAAACTGACTTTTCAGCTCATAAACACAAATGTGTACTTATCAAGGATACATAAGTTAAAAGTTATTTTAAGGCTGAGGCCAAACCTTATGGAATTAATCTGTTTTTAATTTTTTTTTTAAGCCAAATTTCCTTCCACATGCCAAAAATGCACTGATAGGTAAATTGGCTACTGACCCTTGTGGATGTTGGGGATGAGCGCTTGTACTAACTTCCCTATTCCACAATGCTCCCTGTGATTTGAGTTCCTTGTTTGATAAAAACGCATTATATTAGTTTTGAACTGCAGTTTTTCCACTGTGTGTGACTGCAGACGTCAGTGACTGGTTGCAGAAATTGCATGGACCTTAATGCTGCAGCCAAGTAAACAGAGACTGACTAGTGGAAAGGGTCAGAGCATTGGAATTGGAATGGCAGGGGATTTAACGTGCATTATGCTTATCATATTTATTACTTTTGCGTGGTGAAGTTACTTTGGCTCACTGCAGTTGTACCAGATGCTAATGGACTTATTCCATGACTTCTGTAATTTACATACAGTATGCGCTGTATTGTGGCTTCCTTAAAAAAAATAAAAATAAAAAATGTTAAAATGGCCAGTTTTGATAGAGGCACATTTACCACTCTAAGCCCTAGCAGCATAATAACATGCTGGTGGTTCTGTGTCCTAGAATCTAGTGCAGGGGTAGGCAACCTTTTTTGTTCGGCGTGCCGATTTCGATTAAAAAAATCAAAGTTGAGGTACTCAGAGTGCCGGTCAATAATTGTAAGTCTGACGACCCCTGCACACGGTATTATGACACATAGCGGCCCCTGCACATGCTATTATGTCCCATAGCGGCCCCTGCACACGGTATTATGTCCTATAACGGCCCCTGTACATGGTATTATGCCCCATAGCGGCCCCTGCACATGGTATTATGCCGCATAGTGGCCCCTGCACACGGTATTATCCTCCATAGAGGCCCCTGCACACAGTATTATCCTCCATAGTGGCCCCTGCACACAGTATTATCCTCCATAGTGGCCCCTGAACACAGTATTATCCTCCATAGTGGCCCCTGCACACAGTATTATCCTCCATAGTGGCCCCTGCACACAGTATTATCCTCCATAGTGGCCCCTGCACACAGTATTATCCTGCTATTGCTATTATTTTAGCGTGTAACAGATATCACTAGAGAGGCGGGCGGCGTATTTTACTCTATAAAGATCAGGTATGGACAGGACAGGGACAGTGAAAAAATGTAAACTTTATTGGTGACTTTGTGCATGTGTTGTGTAAGTATTTGGTGCGACACTTTTGGCGCTGCGACCTGGAGGATGGTAAATGTCTGGGCCACAGCGCCAATAACTTCCTGGTTATGTGATTAGGCTCAGAGGGGTATTACATTATCCCTCTATGTGACAATCAGAGAGCAGAAGTACAGTATGCTCTCTGATTGATAGGAGAGGGGATAACATGGACAGAAGTCCTTGCTTCCCTTCCCCCTGGGGTCATCTGCAACTTATGCACAGACAATGATGAGTTATCATTGTCTCTGCAGCTCCTCCTCCCCCTCCTTCCTTAGCTATAAGATGCTGCCAGAGGCAGGAGGGGGGGACACTCAGATTCTCATCTTTAAAATGAATCCAAGTATTTCTTTATAGCTTTAACGAATCCTGAGCAATTCACTCAAGTACAGTAGTGAAGCCGGCAATTACTGGCTTTACTACTGTACATAGACTGTGCAGAAGCCGGGTGGTTCCGCATCCATCTTCACCCGGCACTAATGAAATTGGCGCTGCCGTGCCAGGGAAATAAGCCTCGCGTGCCACTCTCGGCACGCGTGCCAGGGGTTGCTGACCCCTGATCTAGTGACACCTTCCCTTTAAAGTCCTTATGATTTATAGCAGAATTAACCGATGTACCTGACTGATGGCCCTATAACATCTTGGTGATTGCATTGATAAGTCTATATATTTCTGTATTTCATAAACCAGAGATATTACTGTAATAGCAGAAAAAGGTAGTGAAATTATATTACTGGCTGACCCTTCTGTTGATATATTTCTGTTGAAATTAAGTAGCATTTGTTCGCAAATTCAGCATGAGAAATGTTTGACAGTGTTAGAACATTACAGCAAATGGGATAATTGTGGATGATTGTGCTTCAGATATGGGTCACATACAGACTCCCCTGTAGTACAGCCTAGAAAACTGTGCGTTTCTGTTGGGAAGCCTTTAAAAGCTATTTACAGCTAATACTTGCATGAAGGTTAGAAAGGTTGATGAAGTGATACCAAGTTGTGCCTTCCTATTCTCTTCATGTCAGAATGTAATTACCATTGATTCATAAAACTGTCTCGGAGAAGAGCAGCGGTTTATTAATCTGCTGATCAAGACAAGGGCTGACAAATAAAGAACATTGCATTTTATGTCGTGTTGCTACTGAATGATTGCTAATTACCCTTGAGGTCATGAACGATTCTTCGCATTGATTCATTGACATTTTTTATTGTAAATGGAGTTCAGATTGGCATGATGATAGCATGGCGATTTGTGAATGTCAAACGCTTATGTTTCTTTTGGACCACCTTCAGATTAGTTGCATTTTCTATGGTACTTTTTGCTGTTGTTTAGACAGCATTGATACATACTGTGTACTCTGCCTGTTTAGTTGGGGTCACTGTCTTGTTTTGTAGTAAGGTGTGAAATAATATTAGCCTACTCAGCATTTACAGTCATGTGAAAAAACAAAGTACACTGTTTTGAATTCTTTGAGTTTGCATATCAGAACATTAAATTAAAAAAAATCTAGTCCATTTCATTATTTATTCAACAAGATGAAGCAAGAATGGAAAAAGCAAAAACCAAAAAAGTACACCCCATGAATCAGTAGCTTGTATAACCACTTTTCATAGTAATCATAAGTACCGTAACAGTTTTCTGTATGACTTTCAGTCTTTAACATTGTTTTTGAGGAATTTTATCCCCTCTCTTCTTCACAAGGACAGTATTGAGATTTAAATTTTACTATCATATTAATAAAAAAAGCATAATAAATATGAACAACAGCCTTCTGTTTCCATACTCCCACACACCATGTGGGACAAACACATACAATAGGACTGTCCATGAGAATTCATATTGGCTAACATTTGCTTTATTTTCTACACTCTAACTTGTCTCCTCCTTTGGCCATCGTTTGTTATTTAATCTCTTGGCCACGATTATCAGCAGATATTGTGAGTCTTACAAATATTATCTTTTTCTTGTGCTTATTAACTGGCACAACAGTGGTTAAATTGTCCACATTTTTGGGAAAACACGGGGGGACGACGTTGTGTTTTGGTGGTGTGATGCTGTTGGTTTCACAATATTTTGTCTGTTGATTTTAGGTATGTCTGTGTTATGTCCTAGGGGCATCTCTGTTAGCAGTTGGTTCCCCAATGTCTAAAGTGCTTGTAGCCATGTAATGACACTTGTCTGCTTACTATCGATTATTTTGAGCATAACTTGTCCTTATAGACATCTGGGTTGTTCGAATTTATTATTATGCTTTTTTGTTAATATGATAATAAAAAGTTTTAATATTGGTCCTTAGCTGTGACACTGGAGGTACTGAATGCTTAATTTGTTGACAGTGATAGTAATATTGCCTCAGTTCAATAGGAATTGTTTAGGAATAGTAGGAATTTGTTCATGCCTAGATCTTTTAAGATCCCACCACTGTATTTCAATTGGATTGAGTTCTGGACTTTGACTGGGCCAAAGCAACACCTTGATTCTTTGCAAACATATACTGTAAGTAGTGCTGCTGTATTTAGAAACAAAGAGGCTTTCTCCTGGCATCTCTTTTAAGGAAACTGTACTTGTTCTCTTGAGGTTTTTTTTTTTTTTTTTTTTTTTTTGTGTACAAAGTCTGACCTTGGTGTGTGAATTTACTTGGATGTCCACTCCTGAGAGGATTGTCAGCCATCTTGAATGTTTTTCACTTGTAAATAATCTTTCTCACGGTAGAATGATTGCCTTCAAATTGTTTAGCAAAGGTCTTACAACCCTTCCCAGATTGATGGGCAACAACACTTGCCACTCTAAGATCATTGCTGATCTCTTTCCTCCTTGGCATTGTGTTATAATACACATGAATGGCAGATGGTATTGAGTATGTGACTGGTAATTGGTCACATATTATTGGACAGTGTGTAGGGCAGCACGGTGGCTCAGTGGTTAGCGCTGGAGTCCTAGGTTCGAATCCTGCCAAGGACAACATCTGCAAGGAGTTTGTATGTTCTCCCTGTGTTTGTGTGGGTTTCCTCCGGGTACTCCGGTTTCCTCCCACACTCCAAAGACATACTGATAGGGAATGTAGATTTTGAGCCCTATATGGGACAGTGACTGTCAATGTCTGTAAAGCGCTGCGGAATATGATGGCGCTATACAAGTAAGCATAAATAAATTTATTTTATAGCTGCCCCTTTTTATGTCATACATCCCCCTGATGAAGCAGCAGGCGAAATCCACGTTGGGACGTGATGTGCTGTAGTCTGTATAATTTTTTCCTTGTGTTCTCCATTGTTATGGTTTTTATAGCCATTGTCAGGTTTCCTTTGCTGTATATGTCAGTTTATGTTTGTGGCTTATGATGACATTTACTAGCAGCATTTTCTCTTCTCCTCGTTTTGCTTTGATATTATTGGGGATATATAGGATGATAGGAGTTCCAGCATTTCCTAATGTAATTTTGGGTGTTGTCTCCCCTCCTAGTATTTATTATTGATGTGTTTTACAACTGTGTGTGGTTTAAATAAAGCATTTGATTAGCAGCACCTGGCTGCAATTTACCCTCGGAAAGGGAGACTGTTAGGTCAAAAATGCCTCCCAAACCAATAATAATCCTATGTAGAGGCCTATTATGGGAACAGAAACATACTTTTGTGGTCACAAACTAATGTAGAGAAAAATTTTATCTTTTTATGGTTATGTAAATCAGCTAGTAAGTTCATATAGGGTCTGACTTGCCAGATTTGCCTACAGACAGCTGCAAGTGCTTTGACTCTCCTCTGGAATAGTAGCCCAATAATGAAAAACAAAAAGATAAAGAGACTGGAAGGCATGTTGGTATATAAATGTACAGTACTTAAATGGATAGACAAAGATAAATGTAAAGAAACAGTGGGTTAGAGGTTGAGGGTTGGCTAGATTAATGGAAAGTCTGGAGAGATGGATGGGGACTGGTCCGAGGGCATGAGTGTGTGAAAGAAAGTGACACAGCAATGAGAAGGATGGGAGTTGGAGTGCCAGTTTCTGAAGGTGGAGATCTATTAAATGTGATAGTTTGCTTGTTAGAGAGCTAATGGTGGAGATAATGGGTTGCCAGGTACATTGGTGACTGACTTGTGTACTTTCTAATATGTAAAAACATATAAATTTACCAGTTTTTTTTCACAGCAGAGTTTCTTTTTTCTGCTGTGTTTCTTTACTTGAATGCAGTGGATTGTGTCTGTATGTATGATGTCACTACTAGAGCCAGTCACTCGTCTTAGTGGTCATGTGCAGTATACCACTGAGGTCAGAGATTGGTTGTGTTGCACCCTTCATCTGATATTTCTTTCTGGGTATCACCAGTTAAGGGCATGTTGTGATCACTCTCGCACTGTCCAAGTAATGGCACTATCAGACTGTCTATGGACACACTCCTTTAACTCTAAAAATGGTAACACCTAGTTATTAAGTTAATAATTTCTGCACAGAGTTAAAGAAAAAGATGCTCCAGAATTGTTGTTTCATGAGGAACACAAGTATTCACTATACATGATATGCCACGAGAGGTGACTCGTTCTTAAAGGGATTGTCCGGCATAAATTGAAAATCAAACCCTAAACTAAACCCCCTCCCCCCGCCTAATTTCTAATTGACTTCATTAAAAAAATTTATATTTACCTATATACCTGGGGCCATCATATGACCGCCCCAGGCACATTTTCTGATGATCCGGTGACGTTCCATTTCCGAGCATCACCAATACTCCCTCCATCCCCATCCCCCTCATACTTACCCATCTTCAGTTTTCTGGCATGAAGCATCACTTCCTCCACTTCTGCCGGCGCCTGCGCAATAGAGCTTTATTGTACAGTCGTTGGCAGAAGCGAAGAGCGCATACCACGCATGCTCAATAAGTCCACAGAAAACGATGCCGGCAGTACCGAAGAAAAAGAACTCCAGAAGACAGGTAAGTATGATTGGGGGGGGGGGGACTGGGGCTGAGGTAGGTAAGTAGATAGATAGAACTAGTAGTCTGCAGGCTAGCTAGGGAAACGGGGAGGGGGTGTGAGAGAGGGAGTGAGAGGGGGGATCATGGGAGTTGTAGGCTAGGAAAGCAGGAAGCTAGCCATGTAAACAAATGCAGAGGATGCTAAGAGCTCCCAGAGAAAGCCAGAAATCATTCAAAACACTGTTAAAGGTATTTTAGTGCAATTGTTAACCCATTAATAGCACTAAAATGTTTTTTTGAAAAAAGTTTTTTTGCCCAGAAAACCCCTTTAAGGGGAAACTCCTTTTCTGTGGTTGCTTCTGTACAAACAATACATTTACAGCAGTTTGTCTATGGAATACAGGCTTGTAACACAGTCTCGCTAGTAGACCTCAAGATGGCAGCTCTCATCTTCTAACTATAGACTGTTCCTTTTCTACCAATAAAATTTTTTTTTTTTTTTTTAAATGCCCATATTTTCTATAATCCAACTGATGAAGATGGATCTCTTTAACAGTCTAATTCCTATGCCTGTCAGTAAGTCATCTAGCCTGCTATACTGAAATAACATTGAGTGTAATAATATTACAAGTTATGGCCACTAGAATATTGGAAATGGGTCATTCCAAGGAAATTGGCTTCTTGTACCTTCCTCTGGATCAGTATTACAGGACTATAGGTTGAACTGCATGGATTATTTATTTAATTTTTTTCCACCCTGACTATGTTACTATACACCTAACACTTTAGACATTTGTTTCACTGTGTTTTTATATTTTTTTCGAGGAATATTGCAACACTGTTCAATTGGACTCTGGCATAGACTATAGGAAACGCGTTCTCTCTGCTGCTGGCAAAATATATTTTATGTAAGTTCTAATATCGTACTTTATCTTGGCATTTGTTTTTGCTAAAATAATCATTGTTGGTGCTTCAGCACTTTAGAATATGGATTGTAAGTATTAATCTGCTTTCTCTCTGCACATTCAGTGAGCATATTACAGAGTCTGAGCTTTCTAAATGTGCTGTGTCAGATGATCGTTGTTTGACCCCTACGAGATAAGATGACAGGTATAACCACTCTTGGTGATGATGGTTATCTGACTTAATATCACAGGAGAAGTAGCTTATATTATCTGGTGTTGGTCATAGTAAATGCATCTTCAAGAAGACTAGTGTCAGCTTGGGTATTGGATGCTTTGTCATTTAGAGTAAATTGGTTTACCTGTATGGATATTCCACAGTAAAGCTGTCTGTCACTACAAATCATGTACATTGTCCTAGATGCTTTAAAGAGGTTCTCCAGTCAAATGTAATTGAGAGGAGAATAATGTTAAATAATTACCTAAATCTAGTAATGTGCCTCTTTAATTCACCCATGAGACAATTGGGGGTTGTTTGGGCTTCCACCATCTTTTGAAAACTTCTAGTTTGAAGACAACAGATGGCTGTTTTACTAATGATAGGTTCACACTAGTGTTGTATCTCTGTTGCTCTGATCTGCTAAAATAGTAGCAACACATAGAGTCCGATGGAGCCTATTGACTATAATGGAGTCCATCAGGTGTCCCACCAATCAGGAGAATGGTCAGTGGTATGAAGTAAGCAGCTGGCCACACTTACAAGTCTACTGCTTTCACTTCTATAGGACTGCAGAGATAGAAGAATGCAGTTCTCAGATATCTCTGGCAGTCCGATAGAGAATCAATGAAGTGGCAGGGCGCATGCCTGATTTGCTGTTACATTCAGACTGGGGAATGTAACTTTTCTCTTGATTGGTGGGGGGTCCAAGTAGATTGACCCCTACCAATCCGGAAGTTTCACAGGATAGGGGGAAACTTGTTCTATATATTTAATACTAAAGCATTTATTTATATTTTAATACTGGTTTTTGGATTAAGCATTTTGTTTGTATAACATCCCAATCATTCATTCATCCCAAGCTATTGATTCATGGGTTGAATTTAGTTTTTCACACATGGCATTTCCATTTTGGAATGCTCCAATCAAGGGTATTAACCCATTCATTTAGGCTCCCAAAGTAAAAAAAAACAAAACAAAAAAAAAAACCTGCCCTACCATAGCTGTCCCCG
The DNA here is from genome assembly GCA_947044405.1 of Leptodactylus fallax. Lineage (NCBI taxonomy): Eukaryota > Metazoa > Chordata > Amphibia > Anura > Leptodactylidae > Leptodactylus > Leptodactylus fallax. The sequence goes on from CAMRHE010000024.1 coordinate 11,364,153, forward strand.
CCAGCTTGATCGTCATGGCAGCTGGGAGCCAGGCTCCCAGGCCTGTCTTTACTATATGCCTATTGAGGCTTGCCTGTGGCAGGCCTCAATAGGCATATATCACTTCACTCTTATACTGCAATACCGTAATCTTTCAGTCTATGAGACAAGCTAAAGATTGGAGGTTCAAAGTTTTTAAAAATTCAAGTCACCCCCCCTTCCATAGATTTCAAATAAAGATGAATAAACAAAAAATGAACATAAAAAAAATTATGCATCCCCACGTCCAAAAATGAACGGTCTACAAACATAAAAATATTTTCCTGATAGGGAGGAACTGGTGAAATCGTATTTTTTTTTCACCATTTCACTTCTTGTAAAAAAATAAAATAAAAAGCAATCAAAGGAACAGACATTCTCCAAAATGGTATATCTTAAAGTACATCCCCATACATGGAAATATAAAAAAGTTACAGGTGTATGGTGTATATGGTAACTCCAATAAAAAAAAAAAAAAATTTCTGCAAAGTTTTGCATTTTTTTAAATGGGTTAAAATGTTAAAAAAAAAAAAAAAACGTATATAAATTTATCACTGCAATCGTACCAAGCCTTAGAATACAGGCTGCACAGTGAACGCTGTAAAAACGATGCCTGAAGGAAAGTTACGTATTTTTTTTTCTTCAGTTTCAACCCATTCTGGATTGTTTTCCAGCTTACCAGTACATTGTATGGAATATTAAATAATACCATTGCAAAGTACAATTTGTCCCACAAACATATGGCTCTGTGAATGGAAAAATAAAAAAGTTATGGCTCTTGGAAATCTAAAAGTGCCTGCGGCAAGAAGGGGTTAAGACTTTCTAAGAACCAGAACATAAAGGGCATTTATGTAAAATTGTAAAAAAAAAAAAAAATACTCTCCCTTTGTGGCTTGAAAATGTGTAAAAAAAAAAAAAAAAAAAAAAAAAGCGCCACTTTTGTTCATGGGGCTGTGTTTTGTATGTGCCTGCAGCTCAGTCTCTTTTCCTGCAATAGCATAGAAAGCCCATTCAAAACAGTGACATTGATTCTGGGTAAAACAGACCTTCTTTGTTTGTATTTTTGTTGTTGTTTTTTATTTTGGGGGGGGGTCAACTTTTTTAAAGGCATATTATGGGGTAACATGGCTGAGTGGCCTTTAGAGAAAGCTGTCCCCAGCTCTGGTTGAACAAACCTTACTTATGAGCATGTAAACCTGTGTAAGGTGCTCTGTGTGCACCAAAGTGCTTGCAGACTCTATACTGAAGGTTTTTGTTGCTTCAGGGAACAGAAAAAGAAGCAAATAAGTGCTGAGCCTACCTGTCCTGGGTTGACCTGATCTACCACCAGAACAGGGCCCAATAACAAGTTATGTTAAGAGACTCTGTTCTCTGAATATAATACTATTCATAGACTAGCACAAATTTCACTAGTATACTAGAGATTCCCAACACAGCAGTAGACATGGCACTAACGAAAGAAATGGAATAAGATATTTGCCATTCCTTAATGTTTGCTTTTGCTTTACATGCAAGAGTAAGCTAACATCTTCCTTTCTCTCTGTGTACACAGAGCCTTACCAGCTTTGTTGTGCCTGCACGGCCTCATTACTAGACCTTCATGGAATCACATGAGTCTTTTCAATGTATGCAAATAAGGCTAAATCATCTCCATGCAAGTTAATATTCCCCATCTTGAATTGTATTGTACAAGTAGTGTTTGTGTTTAGAGCACAACATCATTTCCTGCTCCTGAATCTAGAGGTATAGGTGTATGGGCAAGAAGCTAAGCAGTGGCAGGCAGCTGTTAGATGCTGGCTTTGAGGGTTATTAATCTCCCATGCTATTCTTCTTTTCTCTGCAGCACAAGTGAAGCTGATGTGGAGGCTGTCATGGATAAGTTGTTTGATGAGCTGGCTCAGAAACAAAATGATGGTACGTAAGTTAATTTCTCTTGAAAGAGAACACATTTAAAACACAATGCCCAATCTCTACTGACCAATTAATAAGTTCCATTGCTGTCTATGGGTTGATGCCACACTCAAGTGGCAGTCATTGTATCAGCATTTTGTCTAATTTCTGTGTTGAATCATGTGCTATTATTCATCAAGCTATGCATTTCCTAGCTGTAAGGGATGAATTTTAGGGTAATTATGCAGACAAGACTGAGCTTTTGTTCCTGTTTCCATAGTAACAAGACCAAGGATTCTGAAAGTGCAGGGCAGGGAGCTGAGGCTGAGCAAAGCCTGTGGATCCATTGCTGACTGCACATTTGAGGAACTCTGTGACCGTGTAAGTGCCCCAGCAACTATAAACAAGTTAATACACATTGGGTGTTTTTTTTTTTTTTGTGAGTTTTGTTTTTGTAAACCCCAATTCATGTTTCTTATATGCTGAATAAAAACATGTTTTTGTGGAAAATCACCCAGATTAGTCAGACTTTTGTATAATTTTCACATGAAAACATTCATTTTATTAAAGTGAATACATCACACTGCTTCTCCAGTTATTAAGCCTGTACAGAGGTAGATACAGACCGATACAAAGATTCTGTTCATGTACAATAACTGGTATTTGCAGCTGGTATTGTGCTGCTATAGTACAGTGCAGTCTGATTTTATTAAATTATTTCTTGCATCCAATTACTATATGACTTTTCATGTTCTATAAATATACTGAACTGGGGTGGAACTGTGAAGTCAGATCTTAAGCTAGGTTCACACTAACGTTTGGCTTCCGTTCTTCACATCTGCTTGGGAACCCAAAAAACAGAAAGCTAATGTGCTTAAAAATGGGGTCCGCCAGGTTTCTGCTAGAAAAATGCGGAGAAAAGTCTCCGCATGTTTCAAGCAGATTCGGGGACGGGAACCCCGAACGGAGTTTGAACGCTGGTGTGAACCCAGCCTTAACAATAAGAGTGTAGAATTCTGAATGTAGGTCATCCTTATGCATTATAAGTAATCTGTAAAGAGTTTGCCTGTCCACACAGCGATGACTATGATTTAGAAGTCTGCAGAATTAAATGGACAAAGACATGGTGTTACTAAAAATTAGTAGAACATAACTTAAGACAATTATTTGTAAAGCTTTTTAAAACATTATGCATGTGCTTTATGTACTATGCCTCCATCAATTACTATACATCTAAAAATTTGCCTTGGTAAGGACTGTACATATGAATATCATTGATGGAGAAGCTGGTAAATGATAATGTGAACACTCATTGTTGCATATTGGCAACGATATTACATAACCCCATACATAAATGTGTAAAAGCACTTATCTTTCCATTCCCAGTCTGTGATGATGGGTATTCTCTCTTCCACCTTAGAAGGTTCAGATGGTTGAAGTGTGCTGCAGTGTAACTGAATACGGAATGTCTTAATTGTCTGTGTATTGGGGCATAATTAATGTAAGCAGATGCATCAAGTATTAAGTGATTTCTTTACAATTGCTCCATGGAAAATGTGGAATGTGATAATTGTCATAAGATGAAAAACAAACATCAAAGTACAGAAGTGTGTGTATGTATATATATATTATTCCAACTGGGGTCTGTCGGCTGGAGTTGGGAATAGGTGGTAGGGACATTAGTTACAAAACAAAATAAGTATATTATCTGGATGAAAGCTAAAATACTTTCATTAAATTACTGTTCATTATATCCTGTTTAACCAACTTATTTCGGGGATGGGAAAGGTTTTTTTCTTTTTATTATTTTTCTTCACTAAATTACTGATTGCTGCTGTTAATTTTATCTACTATAGGGGACTGGGTAGAGATTACAGATTTGACTTTATTACAAATGATATTGTAAGCAGTGATGTCACCACCTCACTAATGGAAAGCCTGCTTACTGCAGTACAGCAGAGCGGCGGCACCCAGCTGAACCGCTACAGTAGTATTTACTAACCCCAGTGAATGCTAATGAAGGGGCAGCGCCGGCCTCATCCCAAATTCTCCAAAAATTTTTAGCTTGGACGAACCCAAAACTTTTGGGGCTCATTACCCACAAAACACTATTATACTCTGGGGTCTCAAGAGTAAAATAAACCCTTATACTTTCATCTCCTGGGCATCTGGTATGCCCCATGTGAACAATGAGGCCCAATCGAAGGCCTAAGCAGTGATCCCCTGAAGAGATCTCAAAGTATAATAATAGCATCGAAACAAACCAGAGGGGTCAACCTCACAGTCGGGGGCCACTGTGTAGCAATATACTGTGGGTGGGGGGCTCTGGGAAGCATGTTATATTGTGTGGGGCCACTGTGGAGCCTTATACTGCAGGGGGCTCTAGGGAGCATATTATACTGTGTGGGAATACTTTGGCACATTATACTGTGGGGGGGGGGTTCTGGAGAGCATTTTAGGACCACTGTAGGGCATTTTATACCTGGTGGAGCATTATACAATAGGGGGAGTTGGGAAGCTTTATACTGTGCAGGGATCACTGGGGAAACATATTATATATACATTATATATACATACAGTGGGGAAAAAAGTATTTAGTCAGCCACCAATTGTGCAAGTTCTTCCACTTAAAAAGATGAGAGAGGCCTGTAATTGTCATCATAGGTAGACCTCAACTATGAGAGACAAAATGAGAAAACAAATCCAGAAAAACACATTGTCTGATTCTTAAAGAATTTATTTGCAAATTATGGTGGAAAATAAGTATTTGGTCAGTAACAAAAGTTCATCTCAATACTTTGTTATATATCCTTTGTTGGCAATGACAGAAGTCAAACGTTTTTTGTAAGTCTTCACAAGGTTGGCACACACTGTTGCTAGTATGTTGGCCCATTCCTCCATGCAGATCTCCTCTAGAGCAGTGATGTTTTGGGGCTGTCGCGGGGCAACACGGACTTTCAACTCCCTCCAAAGGTTTTCTATGGGGTTGAGATCTGGAGACTGGCTAGGCCACTGCAGGACCTTGAAATGCTTCTTACGAAGCCACTCCTTCGTTACCCTGGCGGTGTGCTTGGGATCATTGTCATGCTGAAAGACCCAGCCCTTGCTGATGGAAGGAGGTTTGCACTCAAAATCTCACGATACATGGCCCCATTCATTCTTTCATGTCCACGGATCAGTCGTTCTGGTCCCTTTGCAGAGAAACAGCCCCAAAGCATGATGTTTCCACCCCCATGTTTCACAGTAGGTATGGTGTTCTTTGGATGCAACTCTGCATTTACTCTCCTCCAAACACGACGAGTTGTGTTTCTACCAAACAGTTCTACTTTGGTTTCATCTGACCATATGACATTCTCCCAATACTCTTCTGGAACATCCAAATGCTCTCTAGCAAACTTCAGATGGGCCCGGATATGTACTGGCTTAAGCAGGGGGACACGTCTGTGTGTTACTGACGGTAGCCTTTGTTATGTTAGTCCCAGCTTTCTGCAGGTCATTCACTAGGTTCCCCCGTGTGGTTCTGGGATTTTTCTCACCATTCTTGTGATCATTTTGACCCCACGGGGTGAGATCTTGCGTGGAGTCCCTGATGGAGGGAGATTATCAGTGGTCTTGTATGTCTTCCATTTTCTAATTATTGCTCCCACAGTTGATTTCTTCACACCAAGCTGCTTGCCTATTGCAGATTCAGTCTTCCCAGCCTAGTGCAGGTCTACAATTTTGTTTCTGGTGTCCTTCCACAGCTCTTTGGTCTTCACCATAGTGGAGTTTGGAGTGTGAGTGTTTGAGGTTGTGGACAGGTGTCTTTTATACTGATAACAATGTCAAACAGGTACCATTACTACAGGTAATGAGTGGAGGACAGAGGAGCCTCTTAAAGAAGAAGTTACAGGTCTGTGAGAGCCAGAAATCTTGCTTGTTTGTAGGTGACCAAATACTTATTTTCCATCATAATTTGCAAATAAATTCTTAAAAAATCAGACAATGTGATTTTCTAGATATGTTTTCTCATTTTGTCTCTCATAGTTGAGGTCTACCTATGATGACAATTACAGGCCGGCCTCATCTTTTTAAGTGGGAGAACTTGCACAATTGGTGGCTGACTAAATACTTTTTTTTCCCCACTGTATATACAGTGGGTATGGAAAGTATTCAGACCCCTTTAAATTTTTTTCACTCTTTGTTTCATTGCAGCCATTTGCTAAAAGCAAAAAAGTTCATTTTATTTCTCATTAATGTACACTCAGCACCCCATCGTGACAGAAAAAAAAAACAAATGTAGATATTTTTGCAAATTTATTAAAAAAGAATAACTGATTTATCACATGGTCATAAGTATTCAGACCCTTTGCTATTTGGTCACCTACAAACAAGCAAGATTTCTGGCTCTCACAGACCTGTAACTTTAAGAGGCTCCTCTTTGCTTTTAGGAAATGTCTGCAATGAAACAGAGTGAAAAATTTAAAAGGGGCTGAATACTTTCCATACCCACTGTGTGTGTGTGTGTATGGATAGATAGATAGATAGATAGATAGATAGATAGATAGATAGATAGCTAGTGTGGGGGCTACAGGACAGGAAACTGTAAGAGATATCAAAGAGGAAATTCTTGATCGCAGCCATATGTACTGTGCCTACATGACAGCTACCTCACTATAATGTTTCTCATGCATGGAGTGCTCAATGGCTGTGTCATTCCCCGTACAGTACTGTGCATGAACCAGCCATGTAACTACTGCGATATGCACAATACTATAGGGGATTATGATACTGGGAAAATACCCAGTAATGTGCAGCACTGGTTGCAGGGCAGTCAGCACATATGCAAGATTTCAGTGAAGTAGCTGTGATGTAGGCTATTACCAGGAGGCTGTTGGGTGGGACACTTCGACACCCAGAGTTGTGGAGGGACAATCATGTCAGTGTTTCAGTAATATAATTATTTTAGCCCAAACTCTTAATATACAAATAAATATTCTTTATTGTAGCCTCTGGGTGCCAGCGATTATCTGGAGATGTGCAAGAATTTTGACACTGTTTTTATTCGAAGAATCCCGCAGCTTGATGTAACAAAGCGCTCTCAGGCTCGCAGGTTCATTACTCTCATAGATGCCTTTTATGATCATAAGGTAATGTCATTAGATTTTATATATCCTATTTTATGTTTTTATCCACTCCTATGTTTATTTTCTTTACAGAGTTCACTAATATTACTAATATTTATCCTCCTTACTTAATGTGATATATGAACAGGAGAAATATTATGTTATTGAAATCTATTAGTAAGCCTATGCTTGCTGTGATTTCAGCTTTTGCAAAACTAGCCATACTCATCTTCTAAGAGAGGCTAAATTGTGAGCATGAATATCCAGTTCACGGGACAATCTGTAGCCATCTTTAACTTGAATCTGACAACTCACTGCATTGTGATACCATATGACAAAAGCCTTGGAAAGTGAAGTTCAAGTATGCTGCAACTGTTTAATTTATGTATGTAACATGTTAACTGTTATGGTAATATTTACTACATCTGTTTATGACAAACATATCTGTAGTGCTTCATTCACCCAACGGATGATATAAAAGTTTAACTGTGTACTGTAAAAAAACATTTGTGGGACTGCTTTTTAATATTTTACTATGAATTTCTGATAGGGTGAATGTGTGTTTGTCTTATGATCCCCACTGAGAGGTGAATGTAAAAAGATTCCTTAAAATATGGTGCTTACTGGCCCAACAATCCTGCCAGTCCATCAAAGTGACAAACAATAATAGTAATAATAATAGAAACTACCTGGTTTTCCTATTCTTCTGCAATCTGGTTGGGGACCACAGTACCTGTTTTCTGGTGCTCTGACATTCATGTGTTAATGAGATTGTGATCACACCCCCTGTGTATTACTGATAGAAATGGCATGTGCATGTTGTGTTTGTCTGATAAACTGTGAAACCTAATTGACAGAATGCTGGGCTTGCCAGGTAAACATGCAGGTATAAACACATTTTGAGCGTGCTTGTGTGTATGTATGTATAAATATATGTATCAAAAAGTGTCCTAGTGGAATTGATCAAATGGGACTGACCTAACTATTCAAGGTTGTATCATGGCTGTCACACACTTAGCAGTATGCTATTACATACAAGAATAGGGTCTATTCACGTCATGTTTTTTTCATCCGTTTTTTTTGTATCCCTTAACGGATGTAAAAACACTGATGCAAAAGGATGGCTATCTGGTTACATAGAGATTAGTTAATACTATGTTTTTGTGTTTTTGTTTTTGTGTTCCTGTTTTTTGCATCGGATATGCTAAGTCATACCTCCCAACCATCCCGGATTCTGCGGGACAGTCCCAGATTGTGGGTCCTGTCCCGCAGTCCCAGTCGGCAGGAGGTATGTCCCAGTTTCAACTCATCTGCGTCCTCCCGATGCAGATAAGTTGAATGCATTGTTGGAGAAAGCGGGAGCGGACAGCTCCCGCTTCACCACTGTGCTCCCCATGTGCTCTCGCCCCGGGAGTTGTAGGCTCGATGTAATGACGTCACTCACATCGTGTCTGCCGCTCCCAGAACACTCCGTGACTGAGACTGCAGACAGAGCAGCAGGGGAGCAAGGAGAAGTGAGTATCAGTGTTTTTATGTTACACTTTGGGGGCAAATTGAGAGGAAACATGAGACTGGTGGCAGATGAAGGGGGGGACATTAAACTGGGGGCAGATGAAGGGGGGGACATTAAACTGGGGGGAGATTAGGGACATTAAACTTGGGGCAGATGAAGGGGGGACATTAAACTGAGGGGAAATTAAGAGGGACATTAAACAATGGTGGTCACTGGAAGGAAACATTAAGCTGGGGGCAAGTGGAGGAGGACATTAAGCTTTGGGAGTAGCTGGAGGGGGACATCTCCGCCTTTAATTGCCTCCAGATTAATGTCACCCTCCAGCTGCCATTAATTTATTGTCCCCCTCCAACTACCCCCACTGTTTAATGTCACCCTCCAGCTATCCCAGTTTCATGCCCTCCTCTAGTTTCTGCCAGTGTAAACTGGGGCACCAGGAGAGGGACTTAATACTGTGGGGCAATTGAAGGGGAACATTATAATGTGGGTGCATATAATGTTAGTGTAACTGTATGAGCATTATACTGAGTGGGGGAACATAGAAAAATGGATGAGAATAGGCGGAGTCAACATAGAAGTGGGTGGAGCTAAATTTGCCAGGGCACGCATAGAGCGCCGCACGTTTTGTCCCTCTTTCTGTTCTTTGAAAGTTGGGAGGTATGGCTAAATGAATGTAAAAACATGATGTGAATGGAGCCATACAAGCATGTATCTATGTATGAAAGAATATCCCCTGTAATTCACAATTCCACCAGTCTCTGTATCCATCCATTTTCATTACTGTAATTGCCACTGATTCCTGTGTGATATTGTTTTTCCTGAACTAGTATGGATGTTGAAATGTCATTTAACCTTGTGCCTGACAAAGAAAACATAACAAAAGTGGAATTTTAAAGCAGCATCTATTTATAAAGCACTGAATAATACATACATTGATAATTGTCATAGTGATTGGATATGCTTACATAAGCAGTGAATAAGATGCTTCCACGCATCACATGTGCCATTGAAAAAATGTAGTATGAAGCTTGCTTATGCTTTGTATTTATCTTTAACATGTTAACCATTTCTGCTCTTTGCTAAACTTTTTACACAGCCATCGTCAAGGTGCCCATATAACTTTTTAATAGCTGTCAGCTGAACAGTTATTCCTCCCAACTCCCCCATAAGCATGCATGAACGTTTTGTCTGAGCGTGTGTGTGTGTGTGTTTAATGGATATACATCACTAAGGCTCTGCCAGATACCACTGATCATGGCTTATATCCTGTGGAAATATGGTTATGGTTATGATGTGATTAATCATTCCCGCTCTTTTCTTCCCTCAACATGCTCTTTCAAGATTCTCTAGGTGCATCAAATAGTTGACCGGTCCCTTTACTTGTCCCTTATGCTGCAGTGGATCCAATCATGAAGGCCATAGTCTCTTCCAAGAATACATAATATGTTATAGTTGTAAGAACAGATTTTATGTTTATATTATCTATGCAAGTCATATATTACATGACACTGCAGCATGTGTCTTTATACATTTTATTATTATTTTTTTTTTTATTTCTGCTAATTTTACGCTTGAATGATATGTTGTTTACACTGACATCATCTGTCATAAAGGACTGAGCAACTTTCATTCACAATTCAGTTTTCAATGCAGTAAAAAGAATAGGTCAGCTTATACTGCCTGAACATATGACAGAATTGATACTTTGGATATATATCAGCCTAATTATATTTGTGCCCTTTAAGGGATATACTTCACTTTACTTAGAAAATCTTCAATAAAGTTAGAACGTGATTAATAAAAGAGTTTTTTGTTTTTGTTTTTTTTAAGGTGCGTGTTGTTTGCTCTGCTGAAACACCTTTACAAAGCTTGTTCATGCAGAAGCTTCAAGATGCTGTGGATGTGGAGTCTAGAATACTCCATGATGACCTTGAAATCAGTCAGGTATATGAGCACTAAACCGACCACAATATCCACTACTAGTCATGCGGTATTTCTACTGTGCTATCTTGTGCTATTTATACTGTTATACAGTTGTTTTTTTATAAAGCAGAAGCACAAAATGCAGGAATGTCTATTATGGCGACTGTTATTACAGTCATTATGTGCATCATGCAGGATGCACGGACAACTTTTGGCTCTCCAGGTTTTGCGAAACTAAAACTCCCAGCATGCTTACTTACTTGGCTGTTCTTAGAACTCCCATTTAAGTAAGTGAATAGTGCTGGGAGTTGCGCTTTTACAGCAGCTGTTCTGCTGAAGGTTGCTGACACCCGATCTAATGCTTTTGGGCCTCAACATAAAGACTTGAATGGTTTATGGACAGTTTCAGATGAGTGTGTCTTGGCCTGACTTTGAAGCTACTAAATAAAACCCACAGCATCATAGGGATCTATGATTCTGCAACTTTAGGTTGGTAAACATGTGCTTTGGCCTGGACACTTGTCTATATAACACAAAATATGAAGCAAAAATGAAAATATGAAATATGCTCATCTGAAACTGGCTTATCTCTCCCAACCCACCAGCATTAATTAATTAAAAAATGCAAAAAAAAAACCCCAAAAAACACTTTCTGCGCATTAAAATAGTGCAGGTTAAATCGGTGGAGACAGATATTGGAAAAACAGTGTTTTAGTTTCAGCTGTCTGAGCTTTACTACTTGTTGACTGATCATAAACAATTTTTTGTCTTTCTTCTGGTTAGGATACATCTGGATTGTCCATGTTTACAGGTGAAGAGGAGGTTTTTGCATTTCAGCGCACTGTATCCCGCCTTACCGAAATGCAGACAGACCAATACTGGAGAGATGGCGACAGAAGTTAGAATTAGTGTTAAACATATAAATAATGCACGCGGCATCACTTTATATGAGGTCACATTTCTTCTGACTTGTGCCTTCTTACTGGGACTGCCTACTGTTCTCAGGACCATAATTTTACATAAATCTCTCTTATTTTCTTATTGAAGGATGTATATCCAAGCTGTTTTTATTTCCTTATAATGGCCACTTCTTCCAGTGATTACCCTGAAACGTATATTTATGCATTTTAATGTTGTGTCACCCTGGGTACCAAGGTGGTCACTGTTGTTGTACTAAAAGCACAAGCTGAAAATGCTACCTGTACCTTTACTTACAGACTGTCTGTAGCAGAAAATTTAAAAATGGAGTATGTAAGATCACCATTGTGTGCAATCAAGGGCTTATCTCTTAAAGTGCGGCAAAAAAAATATTTTTATAACAGGCCGGTGGAGGCGAAAAAAAAAAAACCTCACGTGTCCCCGATACTCCAGAGCTCTCCCAGCGCAGTCCAGTGCTGCTGCTCTGGTGTTTTCTAGAAGTGAAACTCCTCGCCAGGTGTGATGTCCCAAATCCCTTCCACTGAAGCCGCTGATTGGACTCAAAAGTCATGTGACCACTGAGGCCAATCAACAGCATCAGGAAGTGACCATGGGACGTCACAGATGGTGTCCTTCACTGATTGGCCTCAGCGGTCACATGCGGCAGGGACTTCACCTCCCCCGGCCTATTTAAAATATTAAATTTTTTTCTGCACAGCCGTTTTAAGCAAAGTAAAGCTGCACTGTTTAAAGTGGGAGTTAGGAAAATACTTAGCAATATATTATATTTACCTTTAAAGTCTCTTTATTGGGTTATGTCACAGTCCTGAATGTTCCAGTCCCAATCAGCCAGGAAAGTGTTAACTGTGAGCACTGGTAACGAAAATGAATGCTTAAAGGGGTTTTTCATGAAACATAAAGGGCATATCCACAGGATGTCTGATAGACACATGACCCTACCCCTCAGCTTCTGTACCTCGCTATTTGCCTGGTTCGACCTGACTAGGAAGACTTTTAGCTATGGTCAGGTTGCAATCAGATAAGTAGTGGGGCATAGATGCTGGAGAGGTCACCCACATCTATCAGACATTTATGGTATATCCTTTGGATATACCATAAATGTCTTTAATGGAAAAACCCTTTTAAGGGCTCTTTTACATTGGTGTAAAGGTGCTAACAATTACTATACAAACAAGCAAATGCTTTTTTTTTTTTGCAGCAAATCACCCTAGGTAAACAGCAACTGCAAACTGTATGGGAATAAACAATTACATTATGTAAAATGAGCAAACAAGCAGGCAGTGGTTGGTGATAAATGTTTCTTGGGGAAAATCCATTTTAAATCATTGCTTGTTTCAGTCGGTAAAATGGCCCTAGGAACCGATTAGGGTATTGCCACACACTGCTCCTGGTGGCATGTATTTACCACTAATAGCAGGCTATGAATTTGAAGCAAGTACATTATGATACCCGTTAACTAGTATATGTAAATGTGCTTCTGAACAACCTACAGACAAGGAGATGCATGTTTGATGCACTGTAACAATGATTATTAAAAAAAAAATGCCAGAGACAGATCAGTTCTTTTTTTTTGTTTGTTTTTTCAGAACATTGATCTCTATGTAAATGGATGGGCATCCATTTGTGTAAATTTTTTTACATCCATTAAGTGGATGATCTGAGTCAAGCATTACTTGTATGTGCTGAGTGGGACTGTTATTTTAGGTCAGTAGTTTATTACCATATAACAATGTAATAATGTTTGGTTGTTTTAATACATGGTGCAATATTTTGTGACTGATTTTTCCCATATAGAGATGAGAGAGACTCTGGAGGTCAAGGTCTTGATGTTCCCTTCATCCTTCAGTACATATAAATATTGATATAATTATGAACAAGTATTGTTACTTACAGTTAGCTGCCTCTGTGCAAGCCACACTAATAGATGCATTCTACACAACAGGCTACTATATTTATTTTTTAGCTTTAGTAAATTAAAATTAACGGGGTTATGCCATGAAAAATATTTTTTCTCTGTCCATAAGAGAGAGTATAAATAGCTGAGAGGTCAGACCCCTACTGATCCTAAGAATGGCGTTTTACCCACATTGTGATTGCAGCCTCAGGAAAAGAGGCAGAACCCCTGGAGGACTGGTGCTTCTACTGAAGTGATTGGAAGTGATGGTGCATCTGCATCCACCAGTGATTCGGCTGTTTTTCCAGCAGCTATGTTCACAATGGGTGTAAATTACCCCCATTTTCATGGGTGGGTGGGGTCTCAGCATTCAGACCCCCACTGATCAGCCTTTTATTCTTTATCCTATGGTAAATATTTCCCATGGCATAACCCCTTTTAATACTAGTCAAAACAATGTCAAACTTTTACTTAAAGCATAATTAAACTTTCGGACAACTTTTAGATTTTTTGGCAGTATTTATGTCATAAATAAATTTTGTAATAATATTTTTTTGAACAAATTTTGCCTCCTTTCTATTAAATCCTGCATTTCTTTCACTCTTCCCTTGGCTTCTGTATTGAGAGCTGTACCTGCCTCTCACTGAATGTTACTGTACGGGAGTACGGGGCTGTGTAGAATGAGGTAGGGGAGAGTTACGTCATTTATATCTTAGACATTCTAAAACATACAAACTTTGGTGTCACATGAAAGAAGAGATTCTCTTCTTTCATATGACACTAAGGTGATCTCAATTATTTCCAGCAATATCACTAGTTCAAAATACAATGGGGATTAGGATATTTATATGCAGCTGTATAATATATATGATATAAAAATCCCAATCTCAACTGTGTTTTCAACCAGTGATAGCTTTGGAAATAATTTAGATAGCAAGTTTGTACATTTTATATTGTCCGAGATATAACTGTTTGAAGTGACCTCCCCTACTCTAATTTTCACTACATTTTACATAGCCCCGTACTCCGTACACCGTAACATTCAGTGAAAGGCATAAGCAGCTCTAAATATAGAAACAAGGGAAAGAGTGAAATACACAAAGGATCCAAAATTTTTTAATAAAGTATATTACAAAATTTATTAATGACACAAATACTGACAGACAATCAAAAGTTGTCCAAAAGTTTAGTTATGCTTTAACAGTAATACTAAGACAATTTTTGGAAATAATGTTTATTTATCCTTCTAAAAAAAATTGAAAAACATATGTACCTTTCCCTTTTTTTTTTTTAAATATATACAGTATTTGTTTCCTTCCTGAATGCAAAATAAAAACAACTTTCTAAATGACCTTTATTAAACATTTTGTTGTTGTATAGTCTATATAATATGTATCCTCTACAAAGTTTTGTAAGATACTTTATTAAAACATTTTGTCTCCTTTCTGTGAATGGCCAAAACAGCGTTTTAAAATAATGACCACCATTGAAAATGTGAGATGGGAATACCCCTTTAATGCTAAACTGTGTGTGATCCTCCCTCCCTCTGCAGAGTTCGCTATGGGTGCTCATCTCCCTATCCATATTGATAACAGTACAGTACTCCTTAAAAACTTTGATACTTTTTTTCTCTCTGATCCACCAAGTACAATCTCTCTCTCTGCTGGTTACCTCTTATAGCGTAACTAAACTTTCAGACAACTTTTGATATTCTGGCAGCATTTGTGTCATGAATACATTTTGTATTATACTTTTATTAACAAATGTAGCTCCTTTCTGTGAAATCCTGCATCTCGTTATTCGTCCCCTTGCTTCTGTATTGAGAGCTGTTCCTGCCTCTCACTGAATGTTACGTTGTATGGAGTACAGGCTTGGAGTACAGGGCTGTGGAAGATGTAAAGAAAATGAGGGTGGGGGAGGGTCACTTCAAACAGTTATATCTCGGACATTACAAAACCTACAAACTTGCGTATGGTGTCATATGAAAAAGGACATTCTTTACGTTTTATAATGTCCGATATAGAACTGTTTGAAGTAACCCTTCAAACACCACAAAGAATAAAGTATATATTCAGAGGCATAGCTATAGAGGATGCAGAGGTAGCAATTTCTACAGGGCCCTGGGTGCTCAGGAGGCCCAAAGGCCTCTTTTTCAGTGTAAAAAGACACCAATTATATATATTGCATTGAGGCCCAGGAACTTCAAGTTGCGCCTTTGTATGTTTTCCTTTCCTTATCCCCACAAAGGATGACATATGACCTGTCTATCCCTGTGTCCTACTGTATCTATATCCCTGTCTCTCTCCTATCTCAGGATCACATGCAGGTACTGTAATGTTATGTTTGTTCTTAACTCCTATCAAGATAAAAAAAATAAAAATGTAATATTATCCCTTGCACTGACTAGCAAATTGCTCTGCACTCTCCCTGTCATAACTCTATTTCAATTATGATGGCAAGACTAAGCATTGCTAATCATTGCTGGAAGATAGCAGCGGATTGTATTACACTGTGTGAAGGAACAGACCTGAGATGAAAAGTTTGTATATCTTGATAGGAGGTGAGAACTAGTATATAGCATGTAAATACAAAGCAACAAGCAGCACAAGATGGCTCTGTAGTTGTCTAGTTGTCCGGTACACTAGATTAGAGCTGTCAGGTGGACACGCAGGGAACTGAGAAGACAGTCTGGTGTGCAGGTGCAGCCACCACTGCCTAAACACCGTTGTGGCCATGTTTTAAGTTTAAAACTATTAAAAACAAAATTGAAGCTCAGATTCCCAGTCCATATAAGAGCCAAAGGAACCCCTATACTGTCTATTAAGTTATACTATCTTTGTATATGTTATCTAGATAGAGTATGATAACCATATACAGAAAATATGATAAAATACATAATAAACTAAATACACCATAAAGAGTTATGGTGATAACCCCTAATGGTACATAACTTGCAAAGAAAATGTAACTGCGAATCAAAGCAAATATACCCAAAAAAGGTTACACATAATACTGTGTAGCAAATAACGTGGACATCTTGGTACAAATGAGGGAAAGTCAAGTGTAGGAATAAGATGCTGCCTGTATAGCCATCACTTCAACTTCATTAGAGGTAACTTCTTTGTGTACCATTGCACCATATAAACCCCACCTAGTGAAAGTGGAGTAAGCTGCTGCCAGATACATCTGGTGGTAGATTCTCTCTTGAGAACAAATTATTGGGCATGTTAAAATTCAACATGCCAATCTTTCTTTCTTCTCGACATCTGCTATCTATGGCCACCTTTAGTTTACCATCGCCCAAGAAAATGCATTGGGCCCGTAGACAACCCTAAAATTGCTCGTACCTATTCATACTGTAGACATTGCTTGTTGTAAAGTTGTATAGTGCTGGATATTCCTCTTGCTCATAACCTTAATGTACGTGCCAATATAATGTGCCAGGGCAGGATTCAGATATATCTGTGATGAAGGAGCATAGGGTTTGTGAACACTCCAAGGTATGCCCTTGCAGTATATTTGCAATTAAAACGGCTACGTCACATAGTGGCCAGATAAAGCGCTCCTCATCTACTCTCATGGTATCCTACACATGGACAAAATTGTTGGTACCCCTCGTTTAATGAAAGAAAAACCCACAATGGTCACAGAAATAAAATTGTATGAAAATGAACAAATGAAAGTCAGACATTGCTTTTCAACCATGCTTCAACAGAATTTTTAAAAAAAGAAAACTCATGAAACAGGCCTGGACAGAAATGATGGTACCCCTGAAAATAATGTGACCAAAGGGACATGTTAAATCAAGGTGTGCCCACTAATTAGCATCACAGACATGATGGTACCCTTAACTTAATATTTTGTTGCACAACCTTTTGAGGCAATCACTGCAATCAAACGATTCCTGTAACTGTCAATGAGACTTCTGCACCTCTCAACAGGTATTTTGGCCACTCCTCATGAGCAAACTGCTCCAGTTGTCTCGGGTTTGAAGGGTGCCTTTTCCAGACGGCATGTTTCAGCTCCTTCCAAAGATGCTCAATAGGATTTAGGTCAGGGCTCATAGAAGGCCACTTCAGAATAGTCCAATGTTTTCCTCTTAGCCATTCTTGGGTGTTTTAAGCTGTGTGTTTTGGGTCATTATCCTGTTGCAATCCCCATGACCTGTGACTGAGACCAAGCTTTCTGACACTGGGCAGCACATTTCTCTCTAGAATCCCTTGATAGTCTTGAGATTTCATTGTACCCCTGCACAGATTCAAGACACCCTGTGCCAGATGCAGTAAAGCAGCCCCAGAACATAACAGAACCTCCTCCAGGTTTCACAGTAGGGACAGTGTTCTTTTCAAGATATGCTTCATTTTTCCTTCTGTGAACATAGAGCTGATGTGCCTTGCCAAAAAATTTAGATTTTTGTCTCATCTGTCCATAGGACATTCTCCCAGAAGCTTTGTGGCTTGTCAACATGTAGTTTGGCAAATTCCAGACTGGCTTTTTTAAGTTATTTCTGTGACCATTGTGGGTTTTTCTTTCATTAAACGAGGGGTATCAACAATTTTGTCCACATGTGTATGCTGAAAATGTATCCAAAGAGTTAGGTCCACCTTAAACTATGCAAAGTGTGGTAAAGAAATTGTTTACAACAGTGGTTCTCAACCTTTCTAATGCCGTGACCCCACAATATAGTTCCTCATGTTGCGGTGACCCCAAACCAAAAAATAATTTTGGTGGCTACTTCAAAACTGTAATTTTGCTACAGTTATGATTCGGGATGTAAATACCTGATATGCATTATGTATTCTAATTGCTACAAATCAAACATAATTTAAACATAGTGATTAATCACAAAAACAATATTTAATTGTATGTTGAGAAATATTTATTACTAATTCCAATAAATAACATTTCACCATGGCATAGGAAAAATATTTTTATAAGGTTGTAGACCGGGCATTTTTGGACACAGGGGTAGCTAATGTGTATGTGTTTCACAGTAATTTTGTACTTTTATATGTATTCTAGGGAAAGTGGGTGAGTTAGAACTTTTTTTTTTTTTTTTTTTTATTTTATTTTTTTTACTATTTTATTAGCCCCCCTCCCTTCATGGGGCTTGAACCTGCAATCGTTTGATTGCAAGTCCCATAGACTGCAATACTTGCAGTCTATGGGAGATTCTGTATATTACTACTGAGACTGGTCATAGACCAGTCTCCCCTGTGTTTTGGTCATCCCAGTGACAGGCCTGGGAGCCTTCATTAGGCTCCAGGCTGTCACCGGAACAGGTCGACTCCCACGATCTCGCTGCGCGGGGAGTCGACCTGCAACTTAACAGGTATGGGGCCGGTGGGGACCGGGGGGCAGTTTTTACAGCCCGGGGGGGGGGGGGGGCTGCTCACAGATACAGTAGTAATGCCCGCGGTCAGACTCTGCTTGCTATGGTGACCGCTCTGCAGCAGAGCGGCCGCCATCATTGTAACAGACCCGGCATCCGCATAACAGCACGGCGGATGCCGGGAGCTACACAGCGTGGGGCACCCTCTCAGGGCTGGACCCGGAGCATCGCTCCACTGGTCACTTACTTCACTTAGGTCCCGGAAATCACGTGTGCGCATGCACACAGGCATTCAGTTTGGAACGCACATCCATAACGACCTGCGTTCCAGCTGAATAGCGCGACTTCTCAGTGGCTTTAGGCGACCCCTGTGTTTTGGTGATTCGACCCCCGCCGGGGTCACGACCCACAGGTTGAGAACCGCTGGTTTACAACAATATTATCTAATAACATTTGGTAGGTGATTTAATTTTTTAGTTTGCATTTCTAGACTGTGTGATGTACAGTGCCTTGCGAAAGTATTCGGCCCCCTTGAACTTTTCAACCTTTTGCCACATTTCAGGCTTCAGACATAAGGATATGAAATTTAAATTTTTTGGTGAAGAATCAACAACAAGTGGGACACAATCGTGAAGTGGAACGAAATTAATTGGATATTTTAAACTTTTGTAAAAAATAAAAAACTGAAAAGTGGGGCGTGCCAAATTATTCGGCCCCCTTAAGTTAATACTTTGTAGCGCCACCTTTTGCTGCGATTACAGCTGCAAGTCGCTTGGGGTATGTCTCTATCAGTTTTGCACATCGAGAGACTGAAATTCTTGCCCATTCTTCCTTGGAAAACAGCTCGAGCTCAGTGAGGTTGGATGGAGAGCGTTTGTGAACAGCAGTTTTCAGCTCTTTCCACAGATTCTCGATTGGATTCAGGTCTGGACTTTGACTTGGCCATTCTAACACCTGGATACGTTTATTTGTGAACCATTCCATTGTAGATTTTGCTTTATGTTTGGGATCGTTGTCTTGTTGGAAGATAAATCTCTGTCCCAGTCTCAGGTCTTTTGCAGACTCCCAACAGGTTTTCTCCCAGAATGGTCCTGTATTTGGCTCCATCCATCTTCGCATCAATTTTAACCATCTTCCCTGTCCCTGCTGAAGAAAAGCAGGCCCAAACCATGATGCTGCCACCACCATGTTTGACAGTGGAGATGGTGTGTTCAGGGTGATGAGCTGTGTTGCTTTTACGCCAAACATATCGTTTTGCATTGTGGCCAAAAAGTTTGATTTTGGTTTCATCTGACCAGAGCACCTTCTTCCACATGTTTGGTGTGTCTCCCAGGTGGCTTGTGGCAAACTTTAAACAAGAGTTTTTATGGATATCTTTGAGAAATGGCTTTCTTCTTGCCACTCTTCCATAAAGGCCAGATTTGTGCAGTGTACGGCTGATTGTTGTCCTATGGACAGACTCTCCCTCCTCAGCTGTAGATCTCTGCAGTTCATCCAGAGTGATCATGGGCCTCTTCGCTGCATCTCTGATCAGTCTTCTCCTTGTTTGAGATGAAAGTTTAGAGGGACAGCCGGGTCTTGGTAGATTTGCAGTGGTCTGATACTCCTTCCATTTCAATATGATCACTTGCACAGTGCTCCTTGGGATGTTTAAAGTTTGGGAAATCTTTTTGTATCCAAATCCGGCTTTAAACTTCTCCACAACAGTATCACGGACCTGCCTGGTGTGTTCCTTGGTCTTCATGATACTCTCCGCGCTTTAACCCCTTAATGACTGGGCCATTTTTTGTTTTTGCATTTTCGTTTTTCCCTCCCCACATTCCAAGAGCCATAACTTTTTCATTTTTCAGTTCACAGAGTCACATGATGGCTTATTGTTTGCGAAACAAATTGTACTTTGTAGTGTCACTATTCAATATGCTGTGCAATGTACTGGGAAGCTGGAAAAAAATTCAGAATGAGGTGCAATTGGAGAAAAACTGCATTTGCGCTAAATTCATATGGGTATAATTTTTACAGCATTCACTATGTGGTAAAAATGACATGTTACCTGTATTCTGCGGGTCAGTACGAACACGGCGATACCAAATTTATATAGTATTTGTAATGTTTTGATACCTTTTAAAAAATTTAAAAAAGTTTGCTAAATAGAAAAAAAAAATTTGCGTCGCCATATTGTGTCACCTGTAACTTTTTCATATTTACATGTATAAAGCTGGGTAAGGCATCTTTTTATGCGGGACAACATGACGTTTTTATTGATACCATTTGGGGAAAGATCTGATGGTTTGATCACTTTTTATTCAATTTTTTATAGGAGACAAAGTGTTGAAAAAAACGCTATTTGGCCATTTTGATTTTTTTTCCCCGCTACGCCGTTCACCGTATGGGATAAATATTTTAATATTTTAATAGTTCGGGCATTTTGGAGCGCGGGGATACCTAATGTGTTTATGTTTACTTTTGTTTATTTACTTTTATATCTGATCTAGGGAAAGGGGGGTGATTTGAACTTTTGTGTTTTTTTTTTTAATTTTTTTCATACTTTTAAAAACTTTTTTTTTTTATATACTTTTACTTGTATGATCAGACTCCCTAGGGACCTTGAAACCTAGGGAGTCTGATCGATCATACTATTCACTGCGATACTACTGTATCGCAGTGAATAGCAAAATTCCTTCACTGCTATTAGACGATGCCTCTGGCTGTCATGGCAACCAAGCGCCGCCCTCCAGAACGTCATCGGTTCAAGTAAAAATGGAGGCGCCCTTGGCAGCTCCGCAATTTAGACGTCGGGGTCGCGTTTGACCGCGGCAACTAAAGGGTTAACAGCCGCGATCGGTGCAGACACCGATCGCTGCTGTTAGCTGCGGGTCCTGGCTGTATTATACAGCCGGCACCCGCGGTGTATGGAGAGCGCTCAGCTCCTGAGCGCTCTCCATACATCGTCATGCGACTCAGGATGTACTATTACGCCCTGGGTCGTTAAGGGGTTAAACAGAACCCTGAGACTATCACAGAGCAGGTGCATTTATACCCAGACTTAATTACACACAGGTGGATTATATTTATCATCATCAGTCATTTAGGACAACATTGGATCATTCAGAGATCCTCACTGAACTTCTGGATTGAGTTTGCTGCACTGAAAGTAAAGGGGCCGAATAATTTGGCACACACCACTTTTCAGTTTTTTATTTTTTACAAAAGTTTAAAATAACCAATAAATTTCGTTCCACTTCACAATTGTGTCCCACTTGTTGTTGATTCTTCACCAAAAAATTAAAATTTTATATCCTTATGTTTGAAGCCTGAAATGTGTCAAAAGTTTGAAAAGTTCAAGGGGGCCGAATACTTTCGCAAGGCACTGTATCTGTTACCAATTGGTAGAAAAATTTTGAATAGCCAAATCTTTCTGATAAATACAAGGTGCCTTATGGAGAACATTTTGAGTACATGCAACTACCCGTGTTTCTTCAAAAATAAGAGAGGGTAGTAATAAGGGTCTTATATTATTTTTTGCTCCAAAAGATGGGTGAGGGTAGGGGTGTCCGAACTTTTTGCAAAGAGGGCCAGATTTGGTGAGGTGAAAATGTGTGGGGGCCGACCATTCAACCATTAAATGCAAATTAACTATTTTATGAATTTTTTATTGCAAATGGCATACTATTCATTTCTTCACACAGAGCAAAAATAAAACTAAACAAGATTTTACCAAAATCACTGCCTTTCATATTTGAAGAACAAAATCAATTCACTGAGACTCTTGCCTGCACTAATGTGAAGGGTAATACTGCGATCTGGCCCACACAATATATAATGGCCCCATCACGGGCCCCGATACAGTCTGTGGACTATTGAAGTGGCCACTGTATGGGGGGGCCAGTGAAGTGGCCACTGTATGGGCCATACAGTGGCCCCTTCACTGGTCCCCCTTATAGCAGTATTACTGCTAATTACTGCTATTACTTTCCTGTCTGCTCCCCAATCCCATCATGTGCACTCGGAGCAGGAATAAGCGGGCCTCTTCTTGACTTTTCAATGGGTCCTTTGCGCCACTCATCAGGTCATGATGACGTAATGTGCAGCTCATTGGGGCCCCCTGGAGGCAGAAGAGAGAAGAGGAGGCCGCGAGCAGGAGTGGGGATAGGTAAGTTAAAAGGGGCCATTACTGGACCTCTACTGCCTATTAAAAAAAAAAAGCAGTGGGTGTCCAGTAGGGCCTCCTTAAAGCACAGGGGGCCCACTGAGGGATTCGACGCTACACTGGTGGGCTAGTCCAAGCCTGCTGTGGTGAACAGTGCTGGCGGGCCATATATTATTGATTATATGACAGAGGCTGCGGGCCGGTGAAAATTTGAACATGGGCCGCAATTGGCCCACAGGCCGGACTTTGGACATGCCTGGTTAGGGCTTATTTTCAGGGGATGTCTTATTTTTTCCATGAACAACAGTCCACTCACCAGACCCCCTTAGATCCAAAACAATTAGAGTGTGCAAGTGCCAATGGTAGATGAGCTCTCACACAAAGATCTGTGTCACTCCTATCAAAGGTGTGTCAGGTCCCTTGCCATTGCAGCAGCAATCCACTGCAGCGAAGTGTAGGAGTTGACTCCCCCCTGTTGATCAGAAGCAGCAAAGTCATGCAAGCAAGACTACCTGATCTGTGTATGAGAAACCGGCACTAGTCAACCCTTATTGTTGTGGAGAACTATCTCACTAGTGCCGTCTTGTACAGATAGCTCCCTTAAAGTCAATGTCTGATTCTTTTGGGGGTGTCTTCTTTACTTTATGAAGGGTCTACTCAGAGGCGTAGCTAGAGGTTCGGCACAGGGGGGGCAAACATATCCAAGTGGGCCCCTACCTGGGTATACGATGTTATCACTATATGGTGACCGTATAGTGATAGATACTGACTGTACACAGGGCTCTGCATACAGTTGAAGTAAATACAGTACAGGGAAATATTGTTACTTACAGGTGACGTCTCTGACTGTAATCTTTCACATTTCTCGTCTTTTCCATCTGGACCGCCATGACCACTTCTTCCATTCGCAACTTGTCTCTGTAAAGTTTGCAACACAGACATTTTTGGCTCCTCACTTTTCCAGACATGTGACCCACATTTCCCTTGCCTATACAAAGTCTCCATCCTGCTGCTACCCCCAGCTATAAAATACATGATATAAAAATCTCCTGTAAACATATGATACCCCCATATGTATCTTAAATTAACAATGCCTCTTTGTGCCCCTTAATTAATTCCTCCTGTGTGCCCCCTTTAAGGAATTGTTCAGGATCAGAAATATTAATGCAGGCAGCAGGACAGGGTTGTAAATAAAAACACCCTGACACTTACCTGCATCCTCCCCTCTGTCCCTGCCCTGGGCCAGTCATCACCTTCACTGCACTATTTGTATATGGAGCTGCTGCAGCACTGATGTCAAGTTGACGGGACCGCTGCAGCCAATCACCGCTCTCTACAGTACAGCAGTATATAGTGTTGGGTCGCTGCGATTCCGCTGTTGTGACATCTCGCTGCAGCCGCTCTTTATACAAGCAAAGGTGACAGACAGCCCAGTGCAAGTAAAGGGGGGAAAGTGCATTATAACGCTCGCTTGCTGCCTGCTTTAAAATGTATTATAGTACAACCCTTTAAATTAATAGTGTCCCTCAATTAATAATGCCCCTGTGCCCCCCAATTAATAATACTCCTGTATGCCCCCTTAAATCAATAATGTCCCTGTGCCCCCCCAATTGATAATACTCCTGTATGCCCCCTTAAATCAATAATGCCCCCTGTGCCCCCCCCAAAAAAATACTTCTGTATGCCTACTAATGCCTCAGCTAATAATACGCCTTAATTAATAGTTCTACTGTATATTCCCTTAAAGGGGTTGTCCAGGAAATGCAGAACTGGTGCAGGAGGCTGGGGAAGGTGAAATATAAAACAAAACAAAACATACTCTCCTGTCCCAGGCACTTCGGTGTCCCTCCGTTGCTGTCAGGTCCAGCGTCGCCCGGGGGCTTGTTCTGGCGGAAGTCCTTGCTGCACGTGGCCTCAGCGGTCACAGGAAAGGACCAGGGATGTCACTCGCATACGTCACTGGTGACCTCATGGGTCCTTTTTGTGACCACTGAGGCCACAAGTTGGCCTCAGCAGTCACATGTGGCGAGGACTTCTGCCAGATCAAGCCCCTGGGTAGCGATCGACCAAACAATGGTGGGGAACATCGGAGCGCTGGAGACTGAATATGTTGTTTTTTTTTTTATGTTTCACCTTCCCCGGCCCAATTACTGTAATTCCTGGACAACCCCTTTAAATCAAAAATGCCCACCTTAAATTAGTATAGCCCAATACCCTCTTACACCGTTACATAAATCCTGCCTCCCAGTAACCCCCTTATATTAATAATGCCCCTGCTTGCCCTAATGACCCCTTATGGTTATTGGCCCTTAATATTTTTAAGACTACCCACCTCCCCAAAAAAACAATAATACTCACCTGCCTTTAATTCCCCTGCTTGGACTTGCCACCGCCGACTCTCCTTGCTGTATCCTCAAGCCTACAAGATGCCGTTACCACAGGACTTCAGTGTCCCAGCACAGGCGGCGTTATGTAGAGATATCATTACGCCCGCCTGTGCCAGGACACTGACGTCTTAATTGTCACTAGGGAACCTGTGTAAGGGGGGTCCAGCGAATCCAGTTTTTCGCTGGAAACAAAGACGGACATGCAGGACTTTGTTTCCAGCGAAAAAAACTGGATTCGCGGCGCAGAGGGTGTAAGCACACACCGGCGCATTGCTTTAAAAACCCATTCAAAGCAATGCGTCGCTAACCTTTTGCTATCCAGACCCTATACAGTTTCCCGAGATTTTCAGTCGGATTTGTGGCGGACGGACTCCGGCGCAAGTGTCAACCCACCCTAAGCCGCAAAATATAAAAAAATTTTAAGGAACCAAATCCACTATAAGCCTGTGGCCCCCAACCTTTTTCACACCAAGGACCAGTTTTCCGCAGCCCTGGGGGGGGGGGGGGTGAGGTTTTGGGTGTTGCAGGGCCACCCCACATCTAATAGTGCCCCCCTCCACGGATAATAGCCTCCTCACATAAGTAATGCCCCCCCTACTTACCTGTGGGGGGCACTATTACTATAATAGTGCTCTAATAGCACCCCCCCAAAGGTAATAGTTCCCTCCCTCACATAAGTAATGATGTTACTTATGGGGGTGATAGGGGCACAAGACCCCCGGAATATGTTGTCGTAGGCCTAATTGGTAATAGAGGAATCAATGAGCTCAGAGAACACAATGACAGACACGAGGTGTATCTTATTCAGGTGTTCCGTTTATTTGATGCATCCCTCACATATTTATAAGGCATATTGCGTCATTCAACTTTGACAATTACAGTTCCTTTTAAGGAAATCTTCTAAGCATAGGCAAACATCTTTAAGCATAATTTTCCCCCTTTAAGGTATTTTCAAGTGTCAGCTTTTTGTCTTTAAAAATATATGTCAGTGCTGTTAGCTGAAGCCTCGTGTGGTTTTCTTACATCCTGTAGGTGCACCTGTCTTGAGTGCAAGACAGGATGTAGGTTCTGTCTTTGTAAGCAGATTGTCTAGGTACAAGAGATTCACTTATATTTCTAATAATGTGCAAAAGCTTAATTAACCCCTTGACAGGGGGCACTATTACAGTAATAGTGCCCCCCACAGGTAATAGCCCCCCCACATAAGTAATGCTATTACCTGTGGGGGGCACTATTACTGTAATAGTGAGCTAAGAGTAACCCCCCCCCCCCCCACAGGTTATAGTCCCCCTCCCCCACATACCATTCCATATACACTTGCTCTGTATAGTTATATTGTACTTACAGAGCACTAATGGAGTGGGCGGGGCCTCCTCTTGCATGCAGCCTGTGCGCATCTAGTATTTTCTTCCCACTGGAAACGTAGAATAGCGGTCAAGGTTCCGGGCGGGAGCTCCTCGTGCACACAGCCTGTGCGCATCTTCTACTTTCTTCCAGGAACCTTGACCCACTATTCTATGGTACCACTAGAAAGAAAATAGTATATGCGCACAGGCTGTGTACAAGAGGAGGTACTGCTCACCCCCTCACTGCTACATGTACAGGTTATAGAATGGCAGAACTGAAAGCTAATAGCTTTCTGCTCTGTCATGTATTTCAACTGCATCGGTGTCCTGTGCCGATGCAGTCGAAATTTTTATGTGCAATTGCAGCGGCCCCGAAGTGGGCCCCACAAAGTCACTGGGCCCGGGGCCGTCGCCCCCCCCTTGCCCCCCCCACTAGCTACGCCTCTGGGTCTACTGTATCTATCTTGTTGTATTCTATATACTTTTTTTATTTGTATAGCTGCCTGGACACTTATTTTTTTTTATTTTTTTTTTTTTAAATGAACTGTAACTAGGATTCAGAGGTAACTGTTGCTTCTTTCTCTTCAGTCTTTCTGATCTTTTGAAGTATCCTGCAGTGCTATTTGAGCTGTCAGATTAAAGTCTCTGGACAGCATGTTTCTATGTTAAAGGAATTTTACCGTGTGTGTGTGTGTGTGTGTGTGTGTGTGTGTGTGTGTGTTATATATATATATATATATATATATATATATATATATATATATACAGTACAGACCAAAAGTTTGGACACACCTTCTCATTCCAAGAGTTTTCTGTATTTTCATGACTATAAAAATTGTAAATTCACACTGAAGGCATCAAAACTATGAACTAACACATGTGGAATTATATACTTAACAAAAAAGTGTGAAACAACTGAAAATATGTCTTATATTCTAGGTTCTTCAAAGTAGCCACCTTTTGCTTTGATTACTGCTTTGCACACTCTTGGCATTCTCTTGATGAGCTTCAAGAGGTAGTCACCTGAAATGGTCTTCCAACAGTCTTGAAGGAGTTCCCAGAGATGCTTAGCACTTGTTGGCCCTTTTGCCTTCACTCTGCGGTCCAGCTCACCCCAAACCATCTTGATTGGGTTCAGGTCTGGTGACTGTGGAGGCCAGGTCATCTGGCGTAGCACCCCATCACTCTCCTTCTTGGTCAAATAGCCCTTACACAGTCTGGAGGTGTGTTTGGGGTCATTGTCCTGTTGAAAAATAAATGATGGTCCAACTAAACGCAAACCGGATGGAATAGCATGCCGCTGCAAGATGCTGTGGTAACCATGCTGGTTCAGTATTCCTTCAATTTTGAATAAATCCCCAACAGTGTCACCAGCAAAGCACCCCCACACCATCACACCTCCTCCTCCATGCTTCACGGTGGGAACCAGGCATGTAGAGTCCATTCGTTCACCTTTTCTGCGTCGTACAAAGATACGGTGGTTGGAACCAAAGATCTCAAATTTGGACTCATCAGACCAAAGCACAGATTTCCACAGGTCTAATGTCCATTCCTTGTGTTCTTTAGCCCAAACAAGTCTCTTCTGCTTGTTGCCTGTCCTTAGCAGTGGTTTCTTAGCAGCTATTTTACCATGAAGGCCTGCTGCACACAGTCTCCTCTTAACAGTTGTAGAGATGTGTCTGCTGTTAGAGGTCTGTGTGGCATTGACCTGGTCTCTAATCTGAGCTGCTGTTAACCTGCGATTTCTGAGGCTGGTGACTCGGATGAACTTATCCTCCGCAGCAGAGGTGACTCTTGGTCTTCCTTTCCTGGGGCGGTCCTCATGTGAGCCAGTTTCTTTGTAGTTTTCCCAATTTTTCGGACTGACTGACCTTCATTTCTTAAAGTAATGATGGCCACTCGTTTTTTTTACTTAGCTGCTTTTTTCTTGCCAAAATACAAATTCTAACACTCCATGCAGTAGGACTATCAGCTGTGTATCCACCTGACTTCTGAACAACACAACTGATGGTCCCAACCCCATTTATAAGGCAAGAAATCCCACTTATTAAACCTGACAGGGCAACACCTGTGAAGTGAAAACCATTTCAGGTGACTACCTCTTGAAGCTCATCAAGAGAATGCCAAGAGTGTGCAAAGCAGCAATCAAAGCAAAAGATGGCTACTTTGAAGAACCTAGAATATAAGACATATTTTCAGTTGTTTCACACTTTTTTGTTAAGTATATAATTCCACATGTGTTAATTCATAGTTTTGATGCCTTCAGTGTGAATCTACAATTTTTATAGTCATGAAAATACATAAAACTCTTGGAATGAGAAGGTGTGTCCAAACTTTTGGTCTGTACTGTTATATATATATATATATATATATATATATATATATATATATATATATAGTTATACTAATGCTTTGGTGCCTTTTTTTCTGTTGTTTATGGTACGTTTACTAATGAGAATATATCATGTAGATAACTCAGTTCATTCTGCAGGCAGTAGCAGGTATTAACTGAGCAGATTGATATTGTTGTGGGAAATGATTTAGGATAATTTACAATTTATTAATCTAAATTTCTGCCTATTCTGGATTTGGGAGTCCAGTGGGCGGTCCTCCTCTGACAGCTGAGTGACTGACAACTTTCCCTGTATGAATCAATCAATGATTACATCCACCCACTGGACACCTAAAGCCAAAAGGAA
This sequence comes from Leptodactylus fallax, assembly GCA_947044405.1. NCBI lineage: Eukaryota > Metazoa > Chordata > Amphibia > Anura > Leptodactylidae > Leptodactylus > Leptodactylus fallax. The sequence goes on from CAMRHE010000024.1 coordinate 11,393,346, forward strand.
CAGAGATTTTTATCAATGAATTACTAGTTATGCTAAATCATTTCCCATAGAACTATATGACAATTGCTCAGGTTCTCTTGCTTTATAAAATGCTGCCTGAAGAATGGACTGTTTTCAAAATGGGAGGCCCCCATTAAATACTTTATGATGCTTTCTGTTTATTTCCATGTTTTCCATTCTTTTGTAACTTTCATAAAGATTTCTTTTATGTTGTTTTTATGGATCACCCTATTGTATTATATGGCAGACTGTCATCAAGGTGCCATGACAAACTACTCACTACTGTGCTCCCCTAACAGATAAGAAGATATCTGCTGACCTGCTGTAGATTTACACACGATACACAGGCAGATTACATATATAAATACTATTCAGTTCATTACAGACCACACTCCACAAACATTACAAACAACCCTTCCCCCCAAATAAATCAAATAGTGTGAACAAGCCCTAAATTAAGATGGATGCTTCATACACTTTCATTTTCCTGTGATGAGTAAAATTACCAGCAGAACATTCGTTTTTTGCTTTATTTGCCGCCTATTTGACATGAAATATCTTTTTTTGCCTGTACTTGAGTGTCAATGTATTTTAAAATATTTATAAATTAGAATGTATATATGTAAAAAAAATGGTAATTCTTTTCTGCTGACTGATGGCAGCAAAATCAATGTGATATATTGGATTATATTATTCTTTGTGGTGGTTTGTTTTTCTATACTTTTTTTTATTACTAACTTAGCTAAAGATGGAATAATTGGATATATTGAAATAGGTTTTGCTGAACTTTAAGCTATTTTTGATTGATATATAGCAGTGAGAACTTGCCAATTTCAAGTGTTTTTTTTTCCAGCAAAGATATTAATTCCATATTCACAAGAAAGGTAATAAAAATTAGATCATTGTGACTGCGACATCATAGAAACTCCGTCATTCTCCTCCCCACTGCTTTTTGTGATCTTGCATTGGTGGGACCATAGCAAGATCAAGGTGCTAAAGGGGTATTCCCATCTCAAGGATTCTATCTATACTGGTAGCTTATGTAAATTGAAGACTTTTCCTAGATATATTGCTTTAGAAATACTGCTTTGTTTTCCTGCTATGTGAAATTATTCCTCCCATTGTTTATACACAGCATTTTCATAGCGCTGGACCTGTGTGATAGGACAAGTGACATCACTCACTGCTCTCACTGTTATGTACAGCTCTGCAGGCAGGACAATCAGTTCATCTAATTGCAGTTTGCTGATAAAACCTCAGAAAGTGTCTGAGTTCATTCTCTAGAAGTATGTGCATATTATTTCATCTGCATTTATATTAGATTTCTAGTAATTATAATAAGTATTGTGATACTATATTAGTGTCCTGTTCAGCAATCTGGGAGGGGAGAGGGGAAATAGGAAGTGAGAAGAGGAGACAGCAGGCAAAGCTTCTGAAACAGGGAGATGGGAAAACCCCTTTAAGTAGCAGAGGACCCCATCTAAAGCTGACAGTAGAAGTAGTCTGCTACAGCTAGGCTTAACCAAATATTATTCAGTTATTCAGGTTGTGCCCTTAAGTACACTTTTCCCCTATCTACAGGGCACAAGTATCAGATCGCTGGGGGTGCAACCACCAGGTCCCCTAGTGAACAGGAGAATGGTAGACCGAAAGTCCCCCTAAAGCCTCCTTGTGAATAGAGCGGCAATTGGCTTGCGTGGGGGACATGGTAACCTGACACCTATCCTGTGGATAGGAACTAAGTGTCCTTAATGGCCCAACCCCTTTAACATAGAAAAGTTATATTAATTGCTAAAGTTTAGATAACCGTTTAAAATAGATTAAAGGGGATGTGAAATTTGCTCAGATGGACCTATCAGTCTGATACTGGGCCATCATCTCTAACCGTTTATAAAAACTGTCCTGCTCTGTTGCAGGAAGGGGCACAATTGTCTCCTCTAGTATATAAGATAATTCCAATTTTATAAATGATACATGGTTAGTAGGGACCCTGTTACAGATTTGCAATGGGGCCAAATAATTTAAAGAGAAGTCTTTGTCTCACTGTAACCACTCAGATTTATAGCTAGATTCATAAAATATATATCAATATAAGAAAAGAAGGTACTTTTAAGGCCCCAATACCATATAAGAAGACAACATCAAAATGGTATCTGAGGGTCCTATTCTAGATATTGTAGAGCTCACACACTTTAAATTATACCTCTGGTTATCAATAGGGGAGATTTATCATTTCATGAATTCTTAACATCAGTTTTGCTGGGGTCTTTGCACCAAATGTATCGAATGTCACATGATGTTTGATAACTTAGGCACATCTAGAAGTCTGACACGTCTGTCCTGATTAGTTACTCCGCTTTCTACGCCATCCATTTACTGAAGTGAATTTGTGGCAATATTTGTAACCTTTTAAAAAGTAGCAGTTGATAAATCTGGAGTACATACAGCTAAACAGACTCACCACGCCCACTCTCCCATCCATTTTTTGAAAAGTGGAGTGAGTAGTGCATAAATCAAAAAAGTTGCTAAAATTTTGTGCAAATGAACGCAGAAAGTTGCAAATCTCTGCTTTTCAAATTTATTTTGCACCAGAATTCTGGAGTGCAGTCTCTTTAAATTGAAAAAAGCACCATGGTCCTGCTGACAAGTTGTTTTTTTATCTTTTTTTTTTTTTTTTTTTGTAAAGTGCTTTGATAAATTACATGTACAGTTGAAACCACTATATAAAAATACACATATGCATGTATTTCTCACTATCTGATATGAAATCAGAATAAACCTTTCCCGTTTTAAGTCAATTAGGATTCCCAACATTATTTCTATTTGCCAAATGCGCAGAATAATGAGAGAGAGAATTTTTTAAGGTATTTTTATTACTTTCTTCAAAATCAAAAGTTATACACACTAAGATTACTATGCCTTTAAAAAATTTGGGACAGCCCATATGATGATGTCATGTCTTTGGAAGCTTCTGATAGGTTTATTGGCAACATCTGAGTTAATTAGAGACACACCTGTGGATGTATTTTAAGGCACACCTGAAACACACTGCTTCTTTGTGTAATGTCATGGGAAAGTCTAAAGAAATCAGCCAAGATATCAGGAAGAGAATTGTGGACTTATGAAGATGCTGGCTGAAGCTGGTAAGAGTGTATCATTATCCACAGTGAAACTAGTACTGTATCAACATGAGCTGAAAGGCCACTCTGCCAGGAAGAAGCCATTACTCAAAAAGAAACACAAAAAAAGCCAGATTAATGTTTGAAAATGCACACAGGAACAAAGACCTTAATTTTTGGAAACATGTCCTGGGGTCTGACGAAACTAAAATTGAACTGTTTGGTCATACTAACCATCATTCCGTTTGGAGGAAAAAGGGAGAAGCTTGCAAGCCTAAGAATACTATCCCAACTGTGAAACATGGGGGTGGCAGCATCATGTTGTGGGGTTGTTTTCCTGCAGGAAGGATTGGTGCACTTCACAAAATAGATGGCATATGAGGAAAGAACATTATGTGGCAATACTGAAGCAATATCTCAAGACATCAGCCAGGAAGTTAAAGCTTGTGTGCAAATGGGTCTTCCAAATGGACAATGACCCGAAGCATACTGCCAAACTGGTTACAAAGTGGCTTAAGGATAAAAAAGTCAATGTTTTGGAGAAGCCGTCACAAAGCCCTGATCTCAATCCTATTGAAAATTTATGGGCAAAGCTGAAAAGGCAGGTCCGAGCAAGATGGCCTACAAACATGGCTCAGCTACACCAGTTCTGTCAGGAATGAGCCCAAATTCCTACCAACTATTGTGAGAAGCTTGTGGAAGGATATCCAAAACGTTTGACCCAAGTCATACAGTTTAAGGGCAATGGTACCAAATACTAATGAAATGTATGTAAGATTTTGACTTTGCAGAAAGTAATAAAAATGCCTTAAAAAATTCTCTCCCTCTCATTTTTCTGGCATTTGGCAAATATAAATTATTTTGGTAATCCTAATTGACCTAAAAAGGGAAACGTTTATTAGGTTATTTCATGTCAGGTAGTGAGAAAAACATGCATATGTGTCTTTTTTATATAGTGTATGTAAACTTCTGGTTTCAGCTGTAGTAATTAGATCTTACATTTGGGCAGATGAGCTTCAAGTTATACCTCTATCAGTCTTTGTCAATTGCTGTTATGATTATGCAGTGAATCCTTTTTGTCATTAACTCCTTCCTACAAAATGACGTAATTGTACATCATGGGAGGGTGCACCTTCCCGCATAATGATGTACTATTACATCATGATAATGTCACCCGCTCAGAAGCTGAGTGGGTGACATCGCAAGCAGGTGTCAGCTGCAATTAACAGTTGACACCTATGTGTAACATCCATGGCCGTGGCTAAGCTCCAACCGCGGGTGTTAACCCCTTAGATGCCGCTATCAATCATGACTGCGGCATCTAAGAGGTTGCCCTAGCAACCCGGTACCTCTACGGACGCATTGCTCCATTTCTGGGGTAGCCGTGATCCTTAATCCTCTTCTTCAGTCTTGTGATCCAGATTGATTATGCAGGGTGTGAGCCCGCGGGGGGGCCGGGGGGGGGGGGCCCCCCCCAGAGGGGGGGGCCGCCCCGGCGGGGGGGGGGGGGGGGCGGGCCGCCCCGCCCCGCCCCCCCCGGGGGGGGGGGGGGGGGCGTACCATATATAATATAAAAAAGGGGGGGCGGGGGCGGGCCCCCCCGCGGCCGGGGGGGGGGGGGGGGGGGGGGGCGGCGCGCCCCCCCCCCCCGCCGCCGGGGGGCGGGGGGGGGGGAGAGGGGGGGGGGGGGGGCCCCCCCCCGGAAAGGAGGGAAGGGAAAAAAAACAAAAAAAAAAAAAAAAACAGCATATGAAAAAGCACCAAACAACAAGTCAAAATTGATTATGCAGACAGCCACAAAACAAAACGATGGACACAGAAATTTCAGGATTGAAATGAGGAGACTAACAGAAAATGCAAAGCAAAACCAAAAGACCGGGCAAAAGTAGGGCACCCAACAGAAAGGTGACAGCCATGTATACGTAGATCCTACACTGTTGCAAAAATAACAGCCTCAGCGCTCCGAGCTTTTAATCAGTCCTGGACCTGGATGAAGGTATTTTACCATCCCTTACAAAACAATTCCAGTCAGAAGTTTGATGGTCGCCGAGCATGGACAGCCCGCTCAAATTATCCCACAGATGTCAATGATATTCAGGTCGGGGACGGGATGGCCACCAGAACATTGTAATTGTCCTCTGCATGAATGCCTGAGTAGATTTGGAGCTGTGTTTTGGATCATTGTCTTGCTGAAATATCCATCCCCGGCGAACCAAACGCACTGATTCTTGTACATTATTCTCAAGAATCTGCTGATACTGAGTTGAATCCAGGCGACCCTCAACTTAACAAGACCCGGTGCCGGCATTGGCCACACAGCCCCAAAGCATGATGGAACCTCCACCAAATTTTACAGTGGGAGCAAGTGTTTTTCTTGGAATGCTGGGTTTTTTTTGGGCCAGGCGCCATGCATAACGCCATTTTGTATGACCAAACAACTCAATCTTTGTTTCATCAGTCCACAGGACCTTCTCCAAAATGAGGCTGGCTTGTCCAAATGTGCTTTTGCATACCTCAGGCGACTCTGTTTGTGGCGTGCTTTCAGAAACGGCTTCTTTCGCAACACTCTCCCATACAGCTTGTCAGCTGTACAAAGTGTGCTGTATTGTTGACCGATGCACAGTGACACCATCTGCAGCAAGATGATGCTGCAGCTTTGGAGGTGGTCTGTGGATTGTCCTGACGTCTCACCATCCTTCCGCCTTTCTGATATTTTTCTTGGCCTGCCACTTCTGGGCTAACAAGAACGTCCCTGTGGTCTTCCATTTCCTTACTATGTTCCGACAGTGGAAACTGACAGGTTAAATCTCTGAGACAACTTTTGTATCCTTCCCCTGAACAACTATGTTGAACAATCTTGTTTCAGATATTTGAGAGTTGTGGTGGGGAGCCCAGGCTCCACTCTCAGAGGAGATTGCAGGTAGGTGACACTAACTTGCAAGGCCACCAAAACCCCAGAGGAACACCGGGCGAGAGGAAAACCCGGGGGGGGCCAAACCCATTTGGGGCGCGGAAGGGGAAAAAAGAGGGGGGGGGATAAAAAAAAAAAAAGATAAGGGGGAAAAAAATTGGGGGGAAAATTTTTTTAATATATATATAAATAGGCCGGTAAACCTGCTGGACCTGAAATAACTGTGCCACAGTTATTAGATATATCAGATTGAACGGCTGTTGCAAACACCCAAATATTTAGAACTAAAAATGATTAAGATTAATAGGGGTGCCCCGTGCCTGCTGTGGTCGCGATCCCCGTGCCTGCTGTGGTCGCGCCCGCTTCCCCTTCTGCTATCGGACGCAGAAAGGGGAATCAGAAGCGGCTGTGAGTGGCAGCAGGGATCGATAAGTGAGGCCAAATACTACGCCGGAGTATAATAATCGGAGACCCAGGGGAGGTGATAAACATAAAAACCAGTGTTGCTCACCTCTCCAGCGATCCAATGTTGCTCCCAGAAGGCTTCGGCCTTTTTTGGTGACGTCCTAGGTGTCACGTGAGCCAGCCTGACGTCATTATGTTGCGACGCCGGTCTGTGCGACATTGAAGAGGGCCGAAAGCAGGGAGCGCACTGGAGCCCAGGTAAGTAACACTGGTTTTTATGTTTGTTACCACCTGGGTCTCCGATCATTATACTCTGGGGTCTTTTAGACTCCAGAGTATAATAATAGTTCATGGGTGGGTTACTATGGAGCAGAATACTGTGTGCAGGGGCCACTATGGGGCATAATTACGTATGCAGGGGCCACTATAGAGTATAATACCGAGTGCAGGGGCCACTATGGAGCATAATACCATGTGCAGGGGCCACTATAGAGCATAATACTGAGTGCAGGGACCACTATGGAGCATAATACCGTGTGCAGGGGCCACTGCGGGGCATCATATTGTGTGCAGGAGCTAGTATGGAGCATAATACCGAGTGCAGGGGCCACTATGGAGCATAATACCGTGTGCAGGGGCCACTGCGGGGCATCATATTGTGTGCAGGGGCCACTATGGAGCATAATACCGAGTGCAGGGGCCACTATGGAGCATAATACCGTGTGCAGGGGCTGCTGCGGGGCATAATACTGTGTGCAGGGGCCACTATGAGGCATAATACCATGTGCAGGGCCACTATGGAGCATAATACCGTGTTCAGGGGCCGCTGCAGGGCATAATACTGTGTGCAGGGGTTGCTGCTGGTAATAATACCGTGTACTACTGTATAAAAAAAAAAAAACACCTACTCACCTGTCCCTTGTGCTCTGATGTCTCCCTCCGCAGTCTGGTTCTGCTGCTCTGGTGTTCTCTTCTGCCGGAAGTCCCCACCACACATGACCGCTGAGGGGAAGAAAACACCGGAGAAGCAGGACTGGAACGCGCTGGGAGACACCGGAGCACCTTCCCCAGCCTCATATTAAAAAAAGTGGTTATCCTGGACAACCCCTTTAAGGTGGCACTTGGGCTTTATTAAAGGGTCTTTCCAGCTCATTTTTATTGATGTTCTATCCTTAGGACAGATTATCAGTAAGAGATCAGTGGATCCCTCCTCTGATCAGCTGTATGAAGGGGCTATGGCGCCTGTTTATATCACACACTGTCTGTTTATAGTGACCGTGTGATGTAATTACAGTCTTGTCACTTAGACGTGTATAGGACGAAGCTGTAGTTATATTACATGGCCGCTATGAGATGAATGACACTATGTAAACAGAGAAGCGGTCATGGCACTTACACAGGTACCACGGTTCATTCAAACTGGTAATCAGTAGGGGTCTTGGGTTTTTGAGCCCCACTGACTAGTTTATTAATGACCTGGAAAACCTTTTAATTAGTTAACACCTGGGGCATTATTAATAAGGGGCACTATTTATACAGGGTACACACGGACATTATTAATATAAAGATGCATTTGGGAGTTATTCATTATGGAGGGTTATATCATATATTTTATAATTGGGGGAAGCAGCAGGATGGGTGTGCAGGTGAGGACAATGTGGGATGGATGCCTGGAAAAGTGAGGAGCCAAAGATGTCTGTGTTGTAAACTTTACAGAGACAAGTCACAGCTGGAAGAAGTGGCCATGGCAGTCCAAAGGGAAGAGAAGGGAAATGTGACCGATTAGTCAGAGACGTCTCCTGTAAGTCACAAAATGTTACTGCTCTGTATTTACCTAAATGATAGAGGATAAATACCTGAGTGATGGGGGTCTGTCTGCTGAGTCCCCCACTGAGCCTGAGAATTGGGTTTTTTTCCCCCCACTGGGTGGGAATCCAGCCTGGCTGCAGCTGAAAATAGGTGTGTCGCTTGGTGGATGGACGAACCTGCGTGGCTCTCATTCACTTCGGTGGGAGTGCCAAAGATAGCCGAAGTCCAGTACTCAGCTATCTGCGGCACTCCTATTATAGAGAATGGGGGCCACGTGGGCTCGTCCATCCACCAAGCAGAAGATGTGTGAAGTTACTTTCATTGTTAATGCCGTATTGTTGATTTCTGATACTGAAATAATACAGGAAGAATTCTTAAAAACTGCTTCATAAGTTTGTGTATGTTTATTGTACGACAATACAGCGTGTGACGCTAACAGCATGTAAACGCAATTTATATATATATATATTTTTTTTTTTTTGGTGGGGGGGGGGGTCGTCTTTCGATAGTCCGCCTCAGGCAGCAAAGAGGCTAGGTTCACCACTGACTCCAAATAAACACTCCCCTTATGCACTCCCCTTTTCTCTTATACAGTATAAAAGCACAAAGCACGGTATAAAACACTACATAATTGGTATTGCCGCATCCATATCAAATTGTACAATAAAAGTAAACCATTAGTTAACCCTCACGGGTTTTTTTATTTTTTTATTTTTGTCTTCCATTTGCCTTTGTTTCTTCTATTTATCCTTTCCCATCCAGGAAGCAGTCTTTATACTATCTATCCTCCTTTTTCGGTCTCTTTGGATTGATACTGTTTTTTTACATTAGTACAAATTAATAACTGTGTGTCTAATAACAATTAGTCAAATTTCATTGTGGAGACTCTTTTTGATATCATATTCTATAGTCTTTAGCCATAAGTTTAACATTTAGCAGCTATGAATCTATCTCATAGGGTGGTATTTTTTTACCCCCTGTTTCTTTATAATATAAAGTACTATGCTCACCAAAAGTAATGACTGTGTAGTCCCTACTAGCATGCTCTTTTAGTCTCCTATTGATTATTAAGCGCAGTTTATCTATATTCCAATGGCTAAGATTATGATAAGCTGTCAGGTATGTGTTTTATGTATTCAGCACTAAATTAGTATACAGCACTCTTTGTTTTGAAAGTTAGGGAGTGTCTCCCATGTATCTGGGGCATTTCTAAACTTGTCAACAAGAGCCTGTCGCCGAGTAAGCATGCCTGAGTAGGCATGGAAAGCTGAGGAAGCGCCATTGGCTTACAGAGAGGGTGTGCAAGGAATTGGTTGCGTGATTCGCTTGTATAGCCTTGAGAGGAGAATAGTAGGGATCTCCTGTCTATCAGGGGAGTTTCCGATAGAAGTTATTTTGAATTATCAGCTGTTCAAGGGTTAAGGAGAGCATGTAGGTGGGACTTGAAGTGATTGGCTCAAGCAGTTATTTGGGTGGAGTATAGCCCTATTTAAGGGCGGAAGTGTGCTGCATCTACAGTGCTTTGCGAAAGTATTCGGCCCCCTTGAACTTTTCAACCTTTTGCCACATTTCAGACTTCAAACATAAGGATATAAAATTTAAATTTTTTGGTGAAGAATCAACAAGTGGGACACAATCGTGAAGTGGAACGAAATTTATTGGTTATTTTAAACTTTTGTAAAAAATAAAAACTGAAAATTGGGGCGTGCAATATTATTCGGCCCCTTTACTTTCATTGCAGCAAACTCACTCCAGAAGTTCAGTGAGGATCTCTGAATGATCCAATGTTGTCCTAAATGACTGATGATGATAAATATAATCCACCTGTGTGTAATTAAGTCTCCATATAAATGCACCTGCTCTGTGATAGTCTCAGGGTTCTGTTTAAAGCGCAGAGAGCATCATGAAGACCAAGGAACACACCAGGCAGGTCTGTGATACTGTTGTGGAGAAGTTTAAAGCCGGATTTGGATACAAAAAGATTTCCCAAACTTTAAACATCCCAAGGAGCACTGCGCAAGCGATCATATTGAAATGGAAGAAGTATCAGACCACTGCAAATCTACCAAGACCCGGCTGTCCCTCTAAACTTTCATCTCAAACAAGGAGAACACTGATCAGAGATGCAGCCAAGAGGCCCATGATCACTCTGGATGAACTGCAGAGATCCACAGCTGAGGTGGGAGAGTCTGTCCATAGGACAACAATCAGTCGTACACTGCACAAATCTGGCCTTTATGGAAGAGTGGCAAGAAGAAAGCCATTTCTCAAAGATATCCATAAAAAGTCTCATTTAAAGTTTGCCTCAAGCCACCTGGGAGACACACCAAACATGTGGAAGAAGGTGCTCTGGTCAGATGAAACCAAAGTCGAACTTTTTGGCCACAAAGCAAAATTATATGTTTGGCGTAAAAGCAAAACGATATGTTTGGAGTAAAAGCAACACAGCTCATCACCCTGAACACACCATCCCCACTGTCAAACATGGTGGTGGCAGCATCATGGTTTGGGCCTGCTTTTCTTCAGCAGGGACAGGGAAGATGGTTAAAATTGATGGGAAGATGGATGGAGCCAAATACAGGACCATTATGGAAGAAAACCTGTTGGAGTCTGCAAAAGACCTGAGACTGGGACGGAGATTTATCTTCCAACAAGACAATGATCCCAAACATAAAGCAAAATCTACAATGGAATGGTTCACAAATAAACGTATCCAGGTGTTAGAATGGCCAAGTCAAAGTCCAGACCTGAATCCAATCGAGAATCTGTGGAAAGAGCTGAAAACTGCTGTTCACAAACGCTCTCCATCCAACCTCACTGAGCTCGAGCTGTTTTCCAAGGAAGAATGGGCAAGAATTTTAGTCTCTCGATGTGCAAAATTGATAGAGACATACCCCAAGCGACTTGCAGCTGTAATCGCAGCAAAAGGTAGCGCTACAAAGTATTAACTTAAGGGGGCCGAATAATTTGGCATGCTCCACTTTTCAGTTTTTTATTTTTTACAAAAGTTTAAAATATCCAATAAATTTCGTTCCACTTCACGATTGTGTTCCACTTGTTGATTCTTCACCAAAAAATTAAAATTGTATATCCTTATGTTTGAAGCCTGAAATGTGGCAAAAGGTTGAAAAGTTCAAGGGGGCCGAATACTTTCGCAAGGCACTGTATTACCGCCGACATTAGAGCGGTCATGCTGGCGGTCAGATTAACATTACCGTTCTGTTACTATTATATTTAACAGTAGTTTTAACTGCTCTGATGAATTTGGATCTCAGCCCCTGATGAATCATTTATGAGGAAACGTGTACGTAGGGCTATTTTTGAGGTTGCAGTAATATCAGTTATATGTTTAAAACGTTGCTGACTTGGCTTCTATCTGAGTTTTAGTGAACAGGATGTTTTCCCTTCCAAAACCTGTTGGTGTGGCATTAGGCCAGTAGCCTCTGGGTTAAAAGGGGATTCACCTGCTAGAATTTGTGACTAGCTCAATTATTTTATGAAGCCATTTCAGGTTTTGTTCTGACATGCATTTAAACTGGGGCACCAGGAGAGGGACTTAATACTGTGGGGCAATTGGAGGGGAACATTATAATGTGCGGGCATATAATGTTAAGGTGACTGTAGGAGCATTATACTATGTGGGGGCACAAAGAAAACTGGATGAGAATGGGCGAAAATCAAACTAGAAGTGGGTGGAGCTAAATTTGCCGCGGTGCGCACAGTGTGCTGCACATTTTGTCCCTCTTTCTGTTCTTGGAAAGTTTGGAGGTATGCACATAGTGTTCCTTCACATCTGAGCCCTGCTGTGTGCCCAAACTGGGGTTTATGCCCACACGTATGAAACTGTTGTACCCAGGATAATGTACTTATTGTCATATGTGGGTATAAACTGCAGTTTGGGCACACAGCCAGGCATAGAAGGGAAGGAGCGCTATTTTTGTTTTTGAAGCACAGATTTATGCTAGGTTCACAGTAGTGTTCGAGTCTCTGTACGAGACTTCATCCCAGATTCTGCTTAAAATCAGTGGAGAGAAAAGCCCTGCAAGGAGGACTTTTCTCTACACTGGTTTCGGTATAAAATTGGTGGAAAACCCGGCGGACTCCATTACTTAATAGTCTATGGGGTCCACAGATTTCTGTGTGTATCCACTTTTTAAGACGGTAGACCATAGACGGTATGGTTTTTGGACGTCATATCACTTTTGCAGAGTTCCTGAAATGCCAGTAAAGTGGAATCCCCTGACATGTGACCCCATTTTGGAAACTGCACCCCTGAAGGAATTTATCCAGGAGTACAGTGAAAATTTTTAATCCCCAAGTGTTGCATTCATTTATTTCCCAGACATGAATGTGCAGCTGGTGGTGAATGAAGAAAATGGCAATTTTTCCAGGAATACGTCATATCAGTATGCAATATGTTGTGTCCAGCTTGTATCAGAGACAAACAATCCAAAAACTGTTGTTTCCAGGGATAACCGCTTAACAGTTTTTAAAGTGTGTGTTTCTGCTGACACAAGCTGGGCACAACATATCAGGCACTGAAATGACGTATCTCTGAAAAATTGCAATTATTACTTTTCAATATCAGCTGTGCATTCATTTCTGGAAATTACTCAAGGGTTAAAAATACCCTCTATGGGGTGCTTTTTCACCTTTTATCTTCTAGTGAAAATGAAAAACTTGGGGCTAAATTGACGGTTTATTGGAAAAAAAAATAAAAGGAATTTTTAATTTTTACATCCTAATGGTAATAAAATCTGTGAAACAGCTGAGGAGTCAAAATGCTCACCATACCCGTTGATAAATTCTATGAGGGGTGTAGTTTCCAAAATGGAGTCACTTTTTGGGGGTTTCCATTGTATTGGTATTCTAGGGGCTCTGCAAATATGACATGGCAACCGAAAACTATTCCAGCAAAATCTGTCCTCCAGAAGCCAAATCACACTCTTTCCTTTCTGATCCCCACCAAGTACCCATACAACAGTTTACAACCACATATGGGGTATTGCCGTGTTCAGGAAAAATTGTGCAACGAACTGTGGGGAGCTTTTTCTCCTTTTTTTCCTCTATTGAAAATGAAAAATTTGGGACTAAATTGACAGTTTATTGTAAAAAAAAAAAAAAAATATATATATATATATATTATTTTCACATGCCAATGTTAATAAAATCTGTGAAACAGCTATGGTGACAAAATGTGCACTACATCCCTTGATAAATTCTGTGAGGGGTGTAGTTTCTAAAATGGGGTCACTTTTTGGGGGTTTCCATTGTACTGATACTTTAGGGCAGGGGTCTCAAACTCGCGGCCCACGGGCCAACTGCGGCCCTCGGGACAATAGTTTACGGCCCCCACCTCAATATCAAAGTTTAATGTTAGTGCGGCCCGGGGCGCACTGTCTGGGGGTGGCATTTTTTACTATCTAATGTAAACCAGCCCAGGACAGGCTGCTTTAAAAAAAAACAACGCTGAGCGGGGCCTGTCCTGGGCTGGCTTACGAGACGTCCGCATCACAGCGCAGGCAGCGATATAATGACGTCATCATGCCTCCTACACTGAGACATAGACGTCTCGGACAAGAGGAGGAGGCGGCGGCTGCATCAAGGCATCGCAGGTAGGTGAGGATAAGTTTTTTTTTATTTATATAAATAGGCCGTTACCTGCTGGAGTATCCCTGGCAGGTCACGGCCTATTTATTTCCCTACCTGGCGTCTGCTCGTGGCTGCCTCCACTTCCCCTTCTGCTATGGGACGCAGAAAGGGAAGTGGATGCCGCTGTGAGCAGCCCCGGGCATCGGTAAGTGAGGCCGCGGGCCTCAAATACTACTATTATTATACTCCGGGGTCTTTTTAGACCCCGGAGTATAATAATCGGAGACCCAGGGGAGGTGAAGGAACATAAAAACCAATGCTACTCACCTCTCCTGCGATCCGCTGTCACTCTGAGCAGGCTTGGGCGCTCTGGTGACGTCATCATGTCGCGTCGCCGGTCTCATCACGTGACTTAATTAGACAGGGCCGAAAGCTGCTGGGAGTGCTCCGGTTTCCAGTATAGGTAATTAACACTGGTTATTATGTTTGTCACCTCCCCTGGGTCTCCGATCATTATACTCTGGGTTCTGAAAAGAACCCAGAGTATAATAATAGTTCTTGGGTGGGCAACTATGGGGCACAATACCGTGTGCAGGAGCCACTATGGAGCCCAATACCAGTGTAGGGGCCACTATGGAGCATAATACCATGTGCAGGGGCCACAATGGAGCATAATACAAGTGCAGGGGCCACTAGGGAGCATAATACAAGTGCAGGGGCCACTAGGGAGCATAATACAAGTGCAGGGGCCACTAGGGAGCATAATCAGTGCAGGGGCCACAGTGGAGCATAATGCAGTGTGCAGGGGCCAATATGGAGCATATTACCGGTATGGAAAACCTGATGCGGCCCAGCCTCACCCAGACTCTACCTCCAGCGGCCCCCGGGTAAATTGAGTTTGAGACTCCTGCTTTAGGGGCTCTGCAAACCTGGCATGGCACCAGAAAACTGCTTTTTTGGTGCGCTGCTGTGTGTCCAAACATCAGTTTACATCCACACGTGGGATATTTCCGGAACTGGGAAATGTATTTTCTCCTTTAAACTCTTATGAATGTGTTAATTTTAGGGTTAAATGAACGTACTATTGAATAAAGAAAATTAAATGTCTAAATTTCACCTCCATATTGTTTTAATTCCCGTGAAATGCTTAAAAGGTTAATAAACTTCCCAAATGCTGTTTTGGATTATTTGAGGAGTTCAGTTTTGAAAATGGGGTGATTTATGGGGGGGGGTGGGGGTTCATATATATATAGGCCTTTAAAATAACCTTCAGACTTGAAGTGGTCCCTAACAAATGGGTTTGGGAAAATTTCTTGTAAATCTGGAAAATTGCTGTTACACTTGTAAGCCTTCTAAGGTCCAAAATCAATTAAAGAATGATGCCAATATAAAGCAGAGATATGGTAGATAATATTTATTAATGTATTTGGGTGGTATGTCTGAAAAGTAGAACATTTCACATTTTGAAAATTGTGAATTTTCCCAAATTTACTATTTCTTTTTTATAAATGAATAAAAAAAAAATATTGATCAATGTTTACCAATAACTTGTAGTACAACGTGTCATGAAAAAAACAATCTCAAAATCACTTAGGTAAGTTAAAGCATCTTAACGTTATTTCCACATAAAGAGACACGTCAGTTGTGAAAAATGGGGCCATGTCCTTAAGGTGTTTTTTTGGTCATGTCGTTAAGGGGTTAAAGGATGTCTTTAGATTCCAAGGTAAAAAAAAAAAAAAAAAAAAGAGACGTACACAAATTTTTGTGATAATATGTGAAGTCATTAATATGCATTCAACAGGTAGGTAAGTTTTTACATATCCGGACATAATACAAAACTTTGTCCTTAGAAGTTCTTAAAAATAGGTAAATTTAACACATGACAAATTATATTGTGTCATTATTTAGCAAAAACTAAGCCAAAGTGCAGAAGCACTGTGTGAAAAATTAAATACACCCTTACTGCTTCCATAAGAATTAAAGGGGCTTACCTTGCTGTATCTGGTGATTTTTCATCATGGACCTGGGGCGCACATGATCAGAACCATCACTGGGTCACACTGCCCCCTCCCTCCACCTGATCCCACATGTAATTTACCTGTACTTTGGGGCTGGTTGGATATCCAAATGAGTATTCTAGGCTCAAATGTGAGGCCATCTATTCAATAGCTAAAACTTTGCCGAAACAGGACAATGATCCCAAGCACACCAGCAGATCTACAAAAGGATGGATGAAAAAGTAAAGAATCTATATGGTGCAATGGCCCAGTCAATGCTGTGGCAGGATCTTAAAGTTGTGCATAAATGAGTACCCCCAAACCTCAATGAGCTGATGCAACGTTGTAAAGAAGAGTGGGCCAGAATGACGTAAGAGACTGATAAAGTCATACAGAAGACTTCATACATTACTCCACGTTATTGGTTCTACAAGCTATTGATTCATGGGCCATGCTTTTCACACATGGCTTTTACATTGTGGCTTCATTTTTGTTAATGAAATGGTGGAATCTGTTGTATCGTTGTTCATCTGAGGTGAATAATCTATTTTTTATTATTGCTTAATACTATTATTATTGCTTAATACGTAAAACCATAGATTTCAAAGAAGGCGTACTTTCTTTTTCTCATGACTGTAGATAGAATGATATACAGTATAATTGATAGATATGACAACAGATAAAGGTAACCACTAAAAAATTGTCTTTGCAATGATTTATTCATGGAGTTTTCCCTAAATATGGGATAAGCTGCATATCAGTGAAATCGGACCGCTAGGATACCCACATATCACAAGAAAAGGGTGTTTTGCTCCCCAGTCTTAATAGAACAGTGCTGGGAAAGGCATGCCCCAGCTTCATTCATTTCAAGTAGACCACAAGCAGACTTGGAAGCAAAACTGTGAGTAGGAGATAAGCTGCTGAGGTTGGAAACCCCATTTAAACAACACTTCACAGATACTCAATTCTATTTCCATTGTTTTTGGTTCATGTATAACATCAATATTTCTTAATACAGAATATTAAGGGTTGTCCTAACGTCATCGACAGTTGTTTTTTTTGTTTGGTTTTTTTATAGAGCTGAAAGTATATTTTATATTAAAAGGGAACCTGTCAGGTGTTTTTTCCCACCCTAAACTGGTCCTAGTATGTGTAGCATCAAGTAAAGACCTTACCTATGGTGCCCCTCACTAAGCTTTCTGTTACTGAGAAGTCATGTTATAAGCTTTTAGAACCCTAGATCAGCTTATGTAAGTTTACCTTAACCTTACTCTGATCGCGTGATTGAAATGTCCCTCACTGCCGGACATCAGCTAAATACCCTACCTACCAGTCTTACAGGGTGTGATTCAGCAACATTCACTATATGGCTAGATGAGCTACTTCCCACAAATGCCCCATCTTCAAGACAAGTTAAGTTAAATTTACTTATGCCAAGCTAAAGTTTTAGGAGCTTATAACTTGACATTTCTCAGAAAGCTTAGTGAGAAGCCACTTGGGGACCTGAAAGATATCAATATTTTTTAGCCTGGAAAACCCCTTTAAGGACCAAGTATTCCTTTTTTTTTATTTTTAATCATCTCATTCTAAGAGCCACAATATTTTTTTCTCTTTCGACATAGCTGTATGAGGGCTTGTTTTTTTGTAGCATGTTTTTCAATGGCATGATTTTGAGTGCATAAAACTTTTATACAATGTCTCTGATGTAATGTAAAACATAGCAATTCTGCAAGATTTTTAGTATATTAAATTTTGTGGCATTCAATATGCACCATAAAATGTATTTTACCTGTCCTAAATAGGTCTGAATATGACAATACCAGATATATCATAAATTACCATATAGGTGATTTATGTTTTATTACTTTTGCACAATAAAAACACTTTAAAAAATGATGGTGGCATATGACCAGCCAAAACTGTAAGGCCTTGTTTTTTTGGGGGGTTGATGGTATTTTGGGACACATATGACCTTGAGGCTAAAGCCCCACATTGCGGAAATGCCACAGGAAAAAAAACACAGCGTTTTACAGTACCTACAAAGTGAATGAGATTCTGGCTAACACCACGGACAGTATCCTTCTGTCACCCACTGCCTACATCGGGTCCAGTTGGCTCCCCAGGACAGAGCTGGCCCTCCTAATCAGCTTGTCGAGTTTATTTCTATCCCTGGATGAAATACTGCTCCCCCAGCAGGCCACTCCAAAGAAGATGGCTGGTGCCACTACTGAGTTGAAAAAAGTCCTAAGAAGTGCCCCCTGGACTCCAAAGGCTCTCAGCCTCCTAAGCAGGTAGAGCATGCTGTGGCCTTTCCTGTACAAGACCTCCATGTGATCTGCCCAATCCAGCGTATTATTAAGGAGCACACCCATATCCCAACATATCCCAAACATATCCCAAGCTTTGAGCATCTCAAGGAGCACTGTTCAATCCATCATCCAAAAATGTAAAACATATTCTACAATTGCAAACCTCCCAAGACATGGCCATCCACCTAAACTGACAGATCGAGCAAGGAGAGCACTGGTCAGAGAAGCAGCCAAGAGGCACATGGTCAGTCTGGAAGAGCTGCAGAAATTCACAGCTCAGTTGGGAGAATTTGTCCACAGGACAACTACAGTGGGTACGGAAGGTATTCAGACCACTTTAAAATTTTCACTCTCTGTTTCATTGCAGCCATTTGCTAAAAGCAAAAAAGTTCATTTTATTTCTCATTAATGTACACTCAGCACCCCATCTTGACAGAAAAAAAAACAGAAATGTAGATATTTTTGCAAATTTATTTAAAAAGAAAAACTGAAATATCACATGGCCATAAATATTCAGACCCTTTGCTCAGTATTGAGTAGAAGCACCCTTTTGATCTAGTACAGCCATGAGTCTTCTTGGGAATGATGCAACAAGTTTTTCACATCCGGATTTGGGGATCCTCTGCCATTCTTCCTTGCAGATCCTCTTCAGTTCCGTCAGGTTGGATGGTGAACGTTGGTGGATAGCCATTTTCAGGTCTCTCCAGAGATGCTCAATTGGGTTGAGGTCAGGGCTCTAGCTGGGCCAGTCAAGAATGGTCACAGAGTTGTTCTTAAGCCACTACTTTGTTATTTTATTTTAGCTGTGTGCTTAGGGTCATTGTCTTGTTGGAAGGTGAACCTTCGGCCCAGTCCGAGGTCCAGAGCACTTTTCTTCCCCTTTTCTTCGAGGATATCCCTGTACTTGGCCGCATTCATCTTTCCTTCAATTGCAACCAGTCATCCTGTCCCTGCTGCTGAAAAACACCCCCATAGCATGAAGCTGGGATTGCATTGCGCAGGTGATGAGCAGTGCCTGGCTTTCTCCACACATACCGCTTAGAATTAACTCCAAAAAGTTCAATCTTCGTCTCATCAGACCAGAGAATCTTATTTCTCATAGTCTGGGAGTCCTTCATGTGTTTTTTGGCAAACTCTATGTGGGCTTTCATATGTCTTGCACTGAGGAGAGGCTTCCTTCGGGCCACTCTGCCATAAAGCCCTGATTGGTGGAGGGCTGCAGTTGACTTTGTGGAACTTTCTCCCATCTCCCTACTGCATCTCTGGAGCTCAGCCACAGTGATCTTTGGGTTCTTTTTTGCCTCTCTCACCAAAGCTCTTCTTCTACGATTGCTCAGTTTGGTTGGACGGCCAGGTCTAGGAAGTGTTCTGGTCATCCCAAACTTCTTCCATTTAAGGATTATGGAGGCCACTGTGCTCTTAGGAACCTTGAGTGCTGCAGAAATTCTTTTGTAACCTTGGCCAGACCTGTGCCTTGCCACAGTTCTGTAAGCCGTGTACCGGGGTGGGCTCCACAGGATACAGCGAAGTCACAAACAAAGGAAGCGACTTCAAATCAATTTAGTAAAAGACAAGATTTTACTTTGTGTAGAAACACCTCTTTACCAAAAAAAACACTCCCAACTATTTACATACACTCAGCCAGGAAGCTGAGGCCCTGGTGTTGTACAATGCAGTGCCCTCTCATGTGCAGCTCCAAAACACTCCAAGCTTTCACCTATCTACAGATTGCTACTAACCAGCCGCTTGTTACCTTTTTATCACCCTAGTCACAGGAACAATTCAGTGAGTGTGATAGGGGCACCGGCGGTATAACACAAGAGCTTACAAACTTATCAAAATACCACTATTCCCCACAAACAAAGTACAACCAAGTAAATATAATAGTAGGTCAGCTTGCAAGCCAAAGAAATGTGACCATGTATAAAATGTCGCTTCTAGACTTCCTCAGAACCTCCTCTCTGGGAGTTACAAGTCTATAGAATTCTCTGAGTCTTAGTCCTTACTACCGAATAGGTAGATAATTCACCAGCAGTGTGGCCTGTGAAGATGAATATGCCTAACTAGTCAAACTACAGGCCCTTACTCAGTCCCAAGCAAAACATTGTAATGCGGTGCATGCACGATTACTTCTCTTACTGATCCAGCTTTGTTGGGTACCTTTTTAGCCTTGATGTTGAACAGCTGGAAGCGGGGCTCATCCAGAAACCCTGGAACAGTCTCTGCTTCAGCACCCCCTTGTTATATATCTGATCCCTTAGGAATCTTTTTCCTCTCACTTCAGTGCTGCTTCTTCTAAAAGCTCAAAAGCACTCTCCTAAGATTGCTGCCACACACACTCTGCTCCTTCTTGATCCTCCTCTGCAGAACAGGGTCTCCACGTCACTACTCCAGGGAATTACAGAATTACAGTCCTTCCCATTTCTAAGGTAACAGTGGTCTCTTGTGGTCAAACAAACAAATGTCAGTTTATAAAAAAAAAAAAATTTGTTTACAGAAACAGGTACATTCATAACATGAGGGCTGTTTCCCCATCTTACATGCCACCCCACTAGAGGTTGACGTCCCTGGCAACCTTCCCCATACAAACTCATCCTGTGCATAGTGCTGTGGGGGTACACCAGCATTGGACCTGACCGTCCTACACAGAGTCACAGAATCAGAGGTATCGGGCACATCCAATGGTGGTTGTTCTGCAGGCTGTGCAACTTTCTCTCGTCACGACTGGGGCCCCCGGAGTGACTGGGGCAGGGACAACCCACCATTCATCGTCTAAGGGAGGTTCTCTAGTACTAGGGTTAGGAGGAAGCACCTCCTCGTCGGCCACTGGTTGCTCAAAGTTACAAATTCTTAACATATTACGGTGGAGGCTCCTTGAGGGTCCCCCAGTCCCTACTGGCTCTACTTCATACACAGAGATATCTGGGTCTACCCTCCGCTTCACTATATATGGAACCGCCTCCCACCGCCCATCCAATTTTCCAGTTGGCCTCTTGGCCCTGACGATCACGCGGTCTCCTGGAGCATACTCATCCCTCTGCACTGGCCCTTGGTTGGGGTGCACTACTTGTCTCAGGGTTTCACCCACAACCTTGTGTACTGCTCTCAGTTGGCGACGGTGCTCTTGCACCCAAGCAGTAGTGCTCCTCGGTGGAGGCTGCATCGGATCTGGCATGTGGAGATTCTCAATCTCCTGGCCTTCTCTCCCAAACATCAGCATGTGTGGAGAGTAACCATTGGTGTTGTGTACTCTATTGTTATAGGCCCACATCAGCGCAGGTAAGTACTCTGGCCACTGAGCTTTTTGATTATCCTCTAAAGTTCACAGCATTTGTATCAAGGTGCAGTTGAACTGCTTGCACGCCCCGTTCCCTTGCGGATGATATGGGGTCGTGCGGGAACGTTCGATACCATAGAGCTGATACAGCTCACTCATCAAAGCATCCTGAAAACATGCCCCCTGATCTGAATGGATTCTCTGCGGACACCCAAACACTTGTATAAAGTTCTTACAGACTGACTCAGCAGCTGATTCAGCTGTCTGATCTCTGGTGGGTACAGACACTGCATATTTTGTAAAGTAGTCCGTCATGACCAAACAGTAAGAGTCTCCTGAGGTAGAGTACCCAATCTGTACATAGTCAATCATTAAGATTTCTAGAGGGGCAGATGTTCGTATAGTTTGTACAGGGGCCCGTTTCTTGGGGCTTTTACTCAGCCCGCAGGATCGACACTTGAGGCATGCCTTGGCTACCATTTCTACCAAATCTGGACAATATACGAATCGCTGAAGCCATTGGTACGTCTTAACACTCCCAAAATGAGCCCCTCTCTCATGGGCTTCCTGAGCAGCCGCTGGTCCCAATGACATAGGGATGACAACTTGTTGCCGGTACTGCAGCTCTGACTGTACGTATATGGTCCAGCACAGGAGCCCCTGGGTAACACTCAGCTTATCCCACTGTCTCAGTAACTTCTCACCCTCTTGAGTTAGGCTGGCTCGCTCGTCCGGGCGGGGCCAGATGTTAGTCCGAATCCATTCTTTCACTTTCCAGAGGTCCGGGCAGCTATTTTGAACCCTTTCCCAATCTTTCAACATTTTCCCCAACACCATCGGCATCCCTGAAGCCACCCCACTTGAATGTGTTATGTTCTGGAATGGCGGTACTCTTCCGAGGTGTGGGATTTCAATGTCTTCTAGCCCTTCGTCCCCACTCTTGGCCGGCAATCCTACAGTGACTCGGGAGAGCGTTGCCGTTCTCCCTTCCTGACCGGAAATGGATGCGGTATTGGTACTGGGAAAGGCGAGCCATCCATCTCTGCTCAAGGGCACCTAGCTTGACGTTTTCCAAGTGCGCTAACGGGTTATTGTCCGTCATCACAATCACTTCTGCACCCGTCAGATACTCTGCAAATCTTTCAGTCATGGCCCATACTATCGCCAAAAGCTCCAACTTAAAGATGCTATAGTTGTCAGGGTTGCCCTCCGACTCCCTTAGAGACCGACTGACATAGGCAATCACCCTCTCCCATCCGTCTTGAACTTGAGATAGCACGGCTCCAAGACCATGTAGACTTCCATCCGTGTACAACAAGAACGGACTATCAAACCGTGCACAGGCCAGGATCGGGACACTGGTCTGAGTTCTTTTCAATGCCTCAAAGGCTCCTTGCTGTCTTGGCCCCCACTCAATGGGGCGATTCTTGGGTCCTCCAGCTGTGCCTCTCAGCAGCTCGTTTAGTGGACCGGCAAGTTGTGCGAACTTGGGTATAAATCTCCTGTAATAACCAGCCAATCCTAGAAAGGCCTGCACTTCCCATAGGGTTCCTGGCTGGGGCCACTTCTGGATGGCCTCCACATTGCTGGGGGATGGTTGTACCCCTTCCGGAGTGAGCACATGTCCCAAGTACTCTATTCGCTGCCAAAACAGTTGGCACTTCTTGGGCTTGATTTTTAGCCCATGGTCTCGCAGTCGTTCTAGGACCTGCCGCAACTTTTGAAGATGATCTTCGAATGATGTCCCAAACACCACAACGTCATCCAGATATATCAGTACTGACTCAAAGTTTAGGTCACCCAGACAGAGCTCCATCAACCGCTGAAATGTCCCTGGAGAGTTGGACACACCAAACGGCATTCTGTTGAACTCATAGAGTCCCATGTGTAAGATAAAGGCTGTCTTCGCCTTGTCCTTTTCATCCACTGGCACTTGCCAATAACCACTGGCCAGGTCAAGCGTGGAGAAATACTTGGCACGACTCAGGGAGGATAGTGTCTCTTCGATCCGTGGAAGAGGATAGGCATCGCGGACGGTCTGAGCATTCAGTTTCCGGTAATCTACACAGAACCTGAGACTTCCGTCTTTCTTCCGCACCAGGACCACCGGAGCAGCCCACGAGTTTCACTCTTCTGTACACCTGATTCTCCAGCATGCTGGCCACCATATCTTTCACCTCCTGATACATCTTGGGCGGGATTTGCCTGTACCGCTCTCGAATTGGTGCAGCGTCGCCGGTAGGGATTTCATGTTCAATGGCGGTAACACACCCAAAGTCTTCATCATGTCTTGAGAACACCTCCTGGAACTCCCACAGAGTGTCTTCCAGAAGTTTCTGCTGCCCCGGGGTCAGAGACAGGCGGTCCACTCCCATCAGAGACATGATCACTCGACCGTTCCATTCTGCTCTTGGAGTCTGTTTTTGCTGGACCTCCACAGCATAGGTCCAAGCCGACCTCCCATCAGGCTGTAGCATGAAGCTCTTCCGGTGAAGGACGTCGCCCTCGGGCACATAAACTACAGCCAGCAGGGTATTCCCAGGAACGATCAACTCACTGTCCAAGACATTGAGACAGCGTATAGGCACGCGGCCATCTTTCACAGTGGTGAGTGCTCGGGTTACCAGAGGGCGTGTCTGCATTTCTCCCTGCGAAGCACACTCTATCAGGACCTCTAGTCCATTCAGTGGTCATCCAGCCCCCACTGGAAGCATGAAAATGTTCTCCTGTCGCGCTGGAATCTTCACTGGAGCACTCAGCAGTACCTTCACGTTCCCAATAGAGCGCCCTGATATGATGCTCTTTTGCAAACTACAGCTCCTCACCATCTGCTGTAGGAACTTCTGAGTTGGCCGGTGTGTGGTGGCCCGCTGCCAGTATTTAGGCCCTTCCTTGGCATAAAGGTGATGATCTAGGTCTCTCAGCACGTTCATGCCCAGCGTTACATCTAATCCTCTTCTGGATGGATGGTCTACCAGCACGATCCCCTTTTTGCCAATGTCTTGCCCAAACAGCCGAACCCGCATCCAGACGATCCCTTGTACGTCCATTGCACCATCATTGGCAGCTGTCAACCTGATGACACTTCCATCTTCCGGCTCCATCATATGTCCGAAGTCTCTCTCGAAGAACTCCAGAGGCATCAGGATGCACTCTGATCCGGTGTCAACTATGCAGCGTACCTTCTGACCCTCCGGATCGGCTTCCATAACAGGGCTGCTAGCATATAAGTCACGTTCATCGTGTATGGGGCTTAGTTTTTGGTGAACAGCCACAGGAAGCCCCGTTACTGCAGTGGTCGGAAGTTTAAAGCCGGGTTCCATCTGTCCCTTGCACTCTCTGGCAATATGACCATACTGTCGGCAGCTCCAGCAGAGGGGTGCCCTCGATCCCCGCACACCAGATGGGCCTTGGTTGGTGGGCCCTCGCAACCGAGGTACTCTCGGTGGAAGAGGGCAGGGTGATGTGACCCTTTCCGGAGCCATGGATGAACCTGCTTTCATCTGGGACACCTTCAGGCGGAGTTCTCTCATTTCTGCCCGTAGAGCCTGGACTACATCCTTCAAGGACCCCGTGTCTACAGGACCTACTCGGGCTCCTGTCACTTGGGTGCTACTCACTGTCCTCACACTTACAGCCATGGGCTCTTCTTCCCTCTCTACAGCAGCCAGGTAAACATTTTAGAATGTCAGGTTGGCATCTGCCCGAGTCATCTCTTGCAGTTTATCCTGTAAAAACTTATTGGATAATCCTAGGATGAATTGGTCTTGTAGTAGTCGGTCCACGTCTTTGAAGGCTCCCATAGGCTCCGAATCTCGCCGCCGCACTTCATTCAGTATCTCCTGTAAGGCGTTAGAGTATTGCATTAAGGCCTCACCCTGTCGCTGTGACCGATTAAAGAAGTTGCTTCGCAACTGTGCTACTTTGGTACGCCCTCCCTGAGATCCCTTTATCAGGGAAAATAATTTTTCCAAGGTGTCTCTATCTGATTCGGGCCGTACCATCACTGTCCGTCTAGCGTCACCTTCTAGGGCCCCCAGTGCTATCTTTGCATGCAGCCCCGGAATCAGGTTACTCAATTTAACTACGCTTCGTACTCTTTCGGTCCAGTCCTGCAACGTCAGTTTTTTAATGTCAAACTTTGGCAGATGCTGTATTAGTGCCCTGGCTGATAAGTACCCTACTTGGGCTGGCATGACTGGTACTGGGGCTGGTAACTCTTGCTGTGCAGGGGCACCCTGGACTGGTGCAGCTGGAGTCAGGAGATTAATTTCCGCCATGTTCCCGTCCATGACAGTCGCTGTATCCTGCCAACTACGCCAAGTTGTAAGCCGTGTACCGGGGTGGGCTCCACAGGAAAAAGCGAAGTCACGAATAAAGGAAGCGACTCCAAATCAATTTAGTAAAAAACAAGATTTTACTTTGTGTAGAAACACATCTTTACCAAAAAAAAACACTCCCAACTATTTATATGCACGCAGCCAGGAAGCTGAGGCCCTGGTGTTGTACAGCGCGGTGCCCTCATGTGCAGCTCCTAAACACTCCAAGCTTTTACCTATCTACAGGTTGCTACTAACCAGCCGCTTGTTACCTTTTTATCACCCTAGTCACAGGAACAATTCAGTGAGTGTGATAGGGGCACCGGCGGTATAACACAAGAGCTTACAAACTTATCAAAATACCACTATTCCCCACAAAGTACAACCAAGTAAATATAATAGTAGGTCAGCTTGCAAGCCAAAGAAATGTGACCATGTATAAAATGTCGCTTCTAGACTTCCTCAGAACCTCCTCTCTGGGAGTTACAAGTCTATAGAATTCTCTGAGTCTTAGTCCTTACTACCGAATAGGTAGATAATTTACCAGCATTATGGCCTGTGAAGATGAATATGCCTAACTAGTCTAACTACAGGCCCTTACTCAGTCCCAAGCAAAACATTGTAATGCGGTGCATGCACAATTACTTCTCTTACTGATCCAGCTTTCTTGGGTACCTTTTTAGCCTTGATGTTGAACAGCTGGAAGCGGGGCTCATCCAGAAAACATGCGATCTCACTAACAGGGCCACTTCTCAGCCGGGTCCTTGATAGCAATCTTCAACTTAGGATGCTGTCTGAACAAACCCTGGAACAGTCTCTGCTTCAGCACCTCCTTGTTACATATCTGATCCCTTAGGAATCTTTTTTCCTCTCACTTTAGTGCTTCTTCTTCTAAAAGCTCAAAAGCACACTCCTAAGATTGCTGCCACACACACTCTGCTCCTTCTTGATCCTCCTCTGCAGAACAGGGTCTCCACGTCACTACTCCAGGGAATTACAGAATTACAGTCCTTCCCATTTCTAAGGTAAAAGTGGCCTCTTGTGGTCAAACAAACAAATGTCAGTTTATAAAAAAATAAACTTATTTACAGAAACAGGTACATTCATAACATGAGGGCTGTCTCTGTAATCTTGGGCAGTTCCTTTGACCTCATGATTCTCATTTGCTCTGACATGCACTGTGAGCTGTGAGGTCTTATATAGACAGGTGTGTGCCTTTCCTAATCAAGTCCAATCAGTTTAATTAAACACAGCGGGACCCCAATGAAGAAGTAGAACCATCTCAAGGAGGATCAGAAGGAAATGGACAGCATGTGAGTTAAATATGAGTGTCACAGCAAAGGGTCTGAATACTTATGACTGTGATATTTCAGTTTTTCTTTTTTAATAAATTTGCAAAAATATCTACATTTCTGGGTTTTTTCTGTCAAGATGGGGTGCTGAGTGTACATTAATGAGAAATAAAATGAACTTTTTTGCTTTTAGCAAATGGCTGCAATGAAACAAAGAGTGAAAAATTTAAAGGAGTCTGAATACTTACCCACTTACCGTACCCACTGTATAAGTCGTGCACTCCACAAATCTGGCCTTTATGGAAGAGTGGCAAGAAAGACATAAGAAGTGCAGTTTGCAGTTTGCCACAAGCCATATAAGGGACACAGCAAACATGTAGAAGAAGGTGCTCTGGTCAGATGAGACCAAAGTTGAACTTTTTGGCCTAAATTCAAAGCGCTATGTGTGGCTGAAAAGTATCACCCCTCATCACCCTGAACACACCATCCCCACTGTAAAACATGGTGGTGGTGGCAGCATCATGCTGTGGAGATGCTTTTCTTCAGCAGGTACAGGGAAGCTGGTCAGAGTTGATGGGAAGATGGATGGATGGATCTACAGTGGGGAAAAAAAAAAGTATTTAGTCAGCCACCAATTGTGCAAGTTCTCCCACTTAAAAAAGATGAGAGAGGCCTGTAATTGTCATCATAGGTAGACCTCAACTATGAGAGACAAAATGAGAAAACAAATCCAGAAAATCACATTGTCTGATTTTTTAAGAATTTATTTGCAAATTATGGTGGAAAATAAGTATTCGGTCAATAACAAAAGTTCATCTCAATACTTTGTTATATATCCTTTGTTGGCAATGATAGAGGTCAAACGTTTTCTGTAAGTCTTCACAAGGTTGGCACACACTGTTGCTGGTATGTTGGCCCGTTCCTCCATGCAGATCTCTTCTAGAGTAGTGATGTTTTGGGGCTGTCGCTGGGCAATACGGGCTTTCAACTCCCTCCAAAGGTTTTCTATGGGGTTGAGATCTGGACACTGGCTAGGCCACTCCAGGACATTGAAATGCTTCTTATGAAGCCACTCCTTCATTGTCCTGGCGGTGTGCTTGGGATTATTGTCATGCTGAAATACCCAGCCACATTTTATCTTCAATGCCCTTGCTGATGGAAGGAGGTTTGCACTCAAAATCTCACGATACATGACCCCATTCATTCTTTCATGTTCACGGATCAGTCATCCTGGTCCCTTGGCAGAGAAACAGCCCCAAAGCATGATGTATGGTGTTCTTTGGATGCAACTCAGCATTCACTCTCCTCCAAACATGACGAGTTGTGTTTCTACCAAACAGTACTACTTTGGTTTCATCTGACCATATGACATTCTCCCAGCACTCTTCTGGAACATCCAAATGCTCTCTACCAAACTTCAGACGGGCCCAGATATGTACTGGCTTAAGCAAGGGGACACGTCTGGAACTGCAGGATCTGAGTCCCTGGTGGTGTAGTGTGTTACTACCAGTAGCCTTTGTTACGTTAGTCCCAGCTTTCTGCAGGTCATTCACTAGGTCCCCCCGTGTGGTTCTGAGATTTTTGCTCACCGTTCTTGTGATCATTTTGACCCCACGGGGTGAGATCTTGCGTGGAGCCCGTGATCGAGGGAGATTATCCGTGGACTTGTATGTCTTCCATTTTCTAATTATTGCTCCCACAGTTGATTTCTTCACACCAAGCTGCTTGCCTATTGCAGATTCAGTCTTCCCAGCCTGGTGCAGGTCTGCAATTTTGTTTCTGGTGTCCTTCTACAGCTCTTTGGTTTTCACCATGGTGGCGTTTGGAGTGTGACTGTTTGAGGTTGTGCACAGGTGTCTTTTATACTGATAACAATTTTAAACAGGTGCCATTACTACAGGTAATGAGTGGAGGACAGACTAGCCTCTTAAAGAAGAAGTAACAGGTCTGTGAGAGCTAGAAATCTTGCTTGTTTGTAGGTGACCAAATACTTATTTTCCACCATAATTTGCAAATAAATTCTTAAAAAATCAGACAATGTGATTTTCTAGATATGTTTTCTCATTTTGTCTCTCATAGTTGAGGTCTGCCTATGATGTTAATTACAGGCCGGCCTCTTCTTTTTAAGTGGGAGAACTTGCACAATTGGTGGCTGACTAAATACTTTTTTCCTCCTGGAAAAAAAAATCCTGGAAGAAAACCTGTTGGAGGCTGCAAAAGACTTGAGACTGGGAAGGAGGTTCACCTTCCAGCAAGACAATGGCCCTAAACATACAGCCAGAGCTACAGTGTAATGGTTTCGATTAAAGAATATTCATGTGTTAGAATGGCCCAGTCAAAGTCTAGACCTAAATCCCATTGAACATCTATGACAAGAGATGAAAATTGCTGTTCACAGATGCTCTGCATCCAATCTGGCTGAGCTTGAGCTATTTTGCAATGAAGAATGGGCAAAAATCTCAGTCTCTAGATGCACAAAGCTGCTAGACATACCCAATAATCAATAGAACAAAATTCTGGCATTCATATATTGCTTCACAATAATCCAAATTTTTATTTAAAATTTATTTAAAATTTTTATTTCATCCAAACAAACTGAGACGTTTTGATCCCCATTTGGACCTCCTTCAGTCACGGGTGAATGGTGTATGAAGAGGCATAGTCCAGTTGTCTTCCTCTTCTGGGGGTTCGACCTTAAAAAAAGGGAAGAATTGGGGCGGTTTCCCAAATATTCGCTGTCTGAGCTGGAATTTGATGAGTAGCCTCCATAGTGTGGGCCTCTTCTGAAGGGTCATTGATAATTGTAAGAATCTTGCCATCTATAGACTCTGTTATTGCTATAGTCCTCTGTATAGAAATAAATAAATAAATACAAATAAAAATTTGGATTATTGTGAAGCAATATATGAGTGCTGGAATTTTGTTCTATTGATTTATGGATAGCCTTTCTGAGCACCATTATCTAGAATAACCGAGTGACGTATCATTAATATTCAAGATATACCCAAAAGACTTGCAGATGTAATTGCAGCGAAAGGAGGCTCTACAAAGTATTGATGTAGGGGGGCTGAATACTTTTGCACATCACACTTTTTAGATTTTTGTTTAAAATTTTAAAAACCATATATCATTTTCATTCCACTTCACAATTATCTGCTACTTTGTGTTGGTCTATCACTTTTGGTTTATCAATTTTAATAAAATACATTTAAGTTTGTGGTTGCTAGGGAAAAAAATGTGAAAAAGTTCAAGGGATATGAATACTTTGCAAGGCACTGTAGGTCATGTCAAGTTCTTTGCTCCTCTCTCTATTCCCTGCTACCACTCAGAGAAGAATGATAGGAACAGGTTAGGTCATATGTGTGCTTTCTCTGTATGTATATAAATATTTGTGAAATATTACTACAAGTAGACTTCATACAAGTATATATAGATATCCTAGGTAAGTATGTGTTGATATACACATTGACATACTTAGTGTAAGGTATAACCGGTTGATGACTGTTGGCTGTAAATTTACAGCCAGCGGTCCTGGTCTATGAAGTCCGCCGAATTGTAAATTTACGGCCAGCACTTCAGAGACAATGTAAGAGGGATTAGGAGTGGGTGTTAGCTGTAACTGACAGCTACACCCTGCTCCATAACACCCGGTCAGAACTGAGTTCCGATCGGGGGTTTTAACCTCTTGGCATCCAAGGGGTTCCGCATCTCCATAGGCTAACTTCCTGTATAGACTGCAATACACATATATGATCATGTATTGCAGTCTATAATACTGAACCAGCGATCAAAGCATCGCTGATTCAGGTGTCCTTATAGGACAAGTAAAAAAAAAAAAAAAAAAAGTTTAAAAAAAAAATAAAGTGTGTAAAAAAAAAAAATTTAAAAAGTTATAAAGCCCCAAAAATTCCCTCTTCCTATCTTCCTATATAAAATTAATTATATAAAAAAAACCTAAAAATAAAAACAATACATATTTGGTATCACCGTGTCCGTAACAACCTGTACAATAAAACTGAAACAATATTTAACATACACGGTGAACATCGGAAAAAAAAAAACCGGAAAAAAACGCTACATATAGCTACATCACCAGGAAAATAAAAAAGATATAACTTGTACAATGTGAAGACAAAAACCGTAAAAATCACCAAATCATTAGAACACAACTGGCAGGAAGGGAATGTATAAGCTGTGTGAGCGTATATCAGGGGATACTCCAATTTTAGAGCTTACAAGGGAAAATAAACTAAAAGTGACCCCCAGAGTGACCCCACCCCCCCCAATCATAGGAGCTACTGGGGATATAGTAGGGAATTTAGTGTACCCAATGTACTTTGCACAGCTCTCATATTCACTCTTCACCATTCGCTGTGCATTCCCGTCTGGGATACTAATGCTTATTACACCCCCTGATAAATTCTTTGAGGGGTGCAGTTTTCAAAATGGGGTCATTCCCTAGGGGATTCAACTTTACAGGTACTTTAGAGGCTCTGCAAGCATGACATGGCTTCCAGATACCAAACATCTGAATCTGCGCTCCAAAAGCCACATAGCGCTCCTTCACATCTGCCCCCTACTGTGTGCCCAAAAATAGTGCTCCTTCCCTTCTGTGCCCAGCTGTTCCAAAACAGCAGTCTATACCCACATATGACATTAAGTACGTTATCCTGGGTACACCAGTGTCATACATGTGGACGTAAACTGCCGTTTGGGCACACAGGATGGTGCAGATGTGAAGGAGTGCTATGTGACATTTGGAGCGTAGATTTAGATTTTTGGATTTTGAACACCATGTCATATTTGCAGAGACCCTAAAATTGCCCCTACAAAATGTGGTCACTTCTTGAGGAATTCCAATTTACTGACACCTCCAGGGATCTGCAAAAACAACATGGCGTCCAGAAAGTCCCTCTAAATCTGTACTCAAAAAGCTAAAAAGCGCAATGCTCCTTCCCTTCTGAGCCTTGCTGTGTGCCTAAGCAGCAGTTTACACCCACATATATAATTTTTTTGTACCCAGGATAGCCCACTTAGTTTTAGGAGTGTATGTCTCTGATGACTGAAAGTGGGTACAACATATTGGGCACCAAAATGGCATATTTTTAAAAAAATTTCAATTTTCACTTTGTACATTAATTTTTGGAAAGCATTTTTAGGCTCAAAATGATACTAACCCTTGAGAAATTCCTTGAGGGGTGTAGTTTTTAAAATGGGGTCACTTTTGAGGGGTTTACATTGTATTGATACTCTAGGGGCTCTGCAAATGCAATATGGTACCTGAAAACTATTCCAGCAAAATCTGTCCTCCAAAAGGCAAATAGCGCTCTTTCCATTCTGAGCCCCACCATGTTCCCCTACAGCAGTTTAAGACCACATATGGGGCATTTCTGTGTTCAGGAGAAATTGTGTAACAAATTGTGGTGTGTTTTTTCTTCTTTATCCCCTTGTAAAAATTAAAAATATGGTGCTAAATGGACGGTTTATTGGAAAAAAAAGTAATTTTTAATTTTTACATCCCAATGCTAATAAAATCTGTGAAACTGCTGTAGGGTTAAAATGCTCACCATACCCCTTGAGAAATTCCTTGAGGAGTGCAGTTTCTGAAATGGGGTCACTTTTTGGGGGTTTCCATTGTATTGGTACTTTAGAGGCTCTGCAAATGCAACATGGTACCTGAAAACTATTCCAGCCACATCTGCCCTCCAAAAGCCAAATAGCGCTCTTTCCATTCTGAGACTGCCATGTATCCATACAGCAGATTACAAGCACATGGGGAGTATTCCTGTATTCAGGAAAAATTGTGTAACAAACTTTGGGGTGCTTTTTCTCCTTTATCCTTTTGTGAAAATGAAAAATATGGGGCTAAATTGATGGTTTATTGGAAAGAAAGTAATTTTTCATTTTCATGTCCCAATGTTAATAAAATCTGTGAAACGGCTGTGGGGTCAAAATGCTCACTATAGCCTTTGAGATGTTCTGTGAGGAGTGTAGTTTCCAAAATGGGGTCACTTTTGGGGTTTTCCATTCTCTTGGTACTCTAGGGGCTCTGCAAATGTGACATGGCACCTGAATACTACTACAGCAAAATCTGCCCTTAAAAAACCAAATAGTGCTCTTTCCATTCCGAGCCCCGCCATGTACCCATACACCAGATTATGATCACATATGGGGTATTGCCGTGTTCAGGAGTAATTGTTTAACAACCTGTGGGATGCTTTTTCTCCTTTAACCCCTTGTGAAAATGAAAACTTTGGGGATAAAGTGGTGTTTTAGTAATTTTTAATTTACACATCCCAATGTTAATAAAATCTGTGAAACGGTTGTGGGGTCAAAATGCTCACTATACCCCTTGATAAATTCTGTCAGGGGTGTAGTTCTCAAAATGGAGTCACTTTTGAGTGGTTACTGTGTACTGGTACTCTAGGGGCTCTGCAAATGAGACATGGTACCTGAAAACTATTCCAGCAAAATCTGCTTTTCAAATGCCAAGTGTCGCTCCTCTTCCGTGCGCTGCTGTGTGCCCAAAAATCAGTTTACACCCACATGTGGGGTATTTCTGTGCTCAGGAGAAATTGCACAACAATCTGATGTATTTTCTCTTTCAACCCTTTGTGAATGTGTTAATTTTAGGGATGAATGAATGTATTATTGGATAAAAATTAAATGCCTAAATTTCACCTCCATATTGTATTAATTCCCATGAAATGCTTAAAGGGTTAACAAACTTCCCAAATGCTGCTTTGAATTATGTGAGGGGTGCAGTTTTGAAAATGGGGTGATTTATGGGGGTTTCTAATATATAGGCATTTATAATCCTCTTCAGAACTGAAGTAGGCCCTAAAAAATGAGTTTGGGAAATTTTCTTGTAAATCTGGAAAATCGCTGTTACACTTGTAAGCCTTCTAACATCCAAAATAAATTAAAGGATGATTAAAAGAGGATGCCGATATAAAGCAGATATATGGTAGATAATATGTATTAATGTACTGTATTTGGGTGGTATAACTGTCTGAAAAGCAGAGCATTTCACATTTTGAAAATTGCAATATTTTTTCCACATTTCCATCAAATTTCCTATTTTTTTTTATAAATAAATACAAAAATATTCATTAGTGTTTCCATCAAATTTCCTAATTTTTTATAAATAAATACAAAAATGTTGATCAATGTTTACCACTAACATGAAGTACAATGTGTCATGAAAAAACAATCTCAAAATCACTTGTGTAAGCTATAGCGTCTCAAAGTTATTGCCATATAAAGTGACACATGTCAGTTTTGAAAAATGAGGCCTGGTCCATAAGGCACTTTTAGGCTCAGTCCTTAACCGGTTAATGTCCTGCAGTGAGTATATGTGTATAGGTATTAATACATGTGAAGCCTGTAGTTGTCTCCCATATACACAAGTGGACAAAATTGTTGGTACCCCTAGTTTAATGAAAGAAAAACCCACAATGGTCACAGAAATAACTTGAATCTGACAAAAGTAATAATATATTAAAATTCTATGAAAATGAACAAATGGAAGTCAGACATTGCTTTTTAACCATGCTTCAACAGAATTAAAAAAAAAAAAAGAAAACTCATGAAACAGGCCTGGACAGAAATGATGCTACCCCTGAAAATAATGTGACCAAAGGGACATGTTAAATCAAGGTGTGTCCACTAATTAGCATCACAGGTGTCTACAATCTTGTAATCAGTCAGTGGGCCTGTATATAGGGCTACAGATACTCACTGTGCTGTTTGGTGACATGGTGAGTACCACACTCAACATGGACCAGAGGAAGTGAAGGAAAGAGTTGTCTCAGGAGCTTAGAAAGAAAATTATAGATAAGCATGTTAAAGGTAAAGGTTATAAGACCATCTCCAAGCAGCTTGATGTTCCTGTGACTACAGTTGCACATATTATTCAGAAAATTAAGATCCAGGGGACTGTAGCCAAACTCCCTGGACGTGGCCGCAGGAGGAAAATTGATGACAAATCAAAGAGAAGGATAATACGAATGGTAACAAAAGAGCCCAGAAAAACTTCTAAAGAGATTAAAGGTGAACTTCAAGCTCAAGGAACATCATTGTCAGATTGCACCATCCGTCGTTGTTTGAGCCAAAAGTGGACTTCATGGGAGACGACCAAGGAGGACACCATTGTTGAAAACAAATCATAAAAAAGCCAGACTGGAATTTGCCAAACTACATGTTGACAAGCCACAAAGCTTCTGGGAGAATGTCCTATGGACAGATGAGACAAATCGAAATTTTTGGCAAGGCACATCAGCTCTATGTTCATAGACGGAAAAATGAAGCATCTCTCAAAAAGAACACTGTCCCTACTATGAAACATGGAGGAGGCTCTGTTATGTTCTGAGGCTGCTTTGCTGCATCTGGCAAAGGGTGTCTTGAATCTGTACAGGGTACAATGAAATCTCAAGACTATCAAGGGATTCTAGCTAGAAATGTGCTGCCCAGTGTCAGAAAGCTTGGTCTCAGTCGTAGGTCATGGGTGCAACAGGATAATGACCCAAAACACACAGCTAAAAACACCCAAGAATGGCTAAGAGGAAAACATTGGACTATTATGAAGTGGCCTTCTATGATCCCTGACCTAAATCCTAGTGAGCATCTTTGGAAGGAGCTGAAACATGCCATCTGGAAAAGGCACCCTTCAAACCCGAGACAAGTGGAGCAGTTTGCTCATGAGAAGTGGGCCAAAATACCTGCTGAGAGGTGCAGAAGTCTCATTGACAGTTACAGGAATCGTTTGATTGCAGTGATTGCCTCAAAAGGTTGTGCAACAAAATATTAAGTTAAGGGTACTATTATTTATGTCCAGGCCTGTTTTATGAGTTTTCTTTTTTAAAAAGTTCTGTTGAAGCATTGTTGAAAAGCAATGTCTTACTTTCATTTGTTCATTTTCATAGAATTTTTATATATTATTACTTTTGTCAGATTCAAGTTATTTCTGTGATCATTGTGGGTTTTTCTTTCATTAAACGAGGGGTACCAACAATTTTGTCCACGTGTGTACATGTGACATTGTGGATTCTGTGCCCTGTATATGCTATGGAAGAGTAGGAGTTATATGCAGGTACTGGATGTAGCTTCTGTTACCAAGGCAGACCCACGAGATGGGGGATCATCGGGATATATTGTATATAAATACACATTATTGGCCACATTTGCTGGGTTGCCAGGAGGGGCAGGAAAGAAGACAGCTGTGTGCGGTTGTGTCCTCTATGTTGTATTCTGTGTTGTATCTTGATGTAATGTATATAGCTTTGTTACATCTATGTTATTAGTAAAGTATTTTTATATATAAAGTATCTGAGAGGGCTGTATGTTACTCTTGTGGTGTATGAAGGACTGGAGCGTGTGCATTTGGGAAATAACATAAAGTACAGTGGATGTATAGTAAAGGGCAGTGGCATAAATACCAGGGTAGCAGCGGGAGCGGCTGCCACAGGGCCCAGGACATTAGGGGACCCGGCAGGCCCCTGGTGTTTTTTTTTTTTAATAGGCCGTTACCTGCTGGTGTAACAGCAGGTAACGGCCTATTCTGCGGAAGCGGAGGTGGCTGTGAGCAGGAGCGGGGATCGGTAAGTAAGGCCACGGGCCGCGAACCCCACAAACACTGCTATTATTATACTCTTGGATCTTTTCAGACCCCAGAGTATAATGATTGGAGGCCCAGGGGAGGTGAGAGAACATAAAAAACAATATTACTTACTTCTCCTGCGCTTCAGCAGGCTTCGGGCCTCCTTGGTGACGTCCCAGACGTCACGTGAGTCAGGCCAACATCATTATGTGTCACGATGCCGGCCATGATGTCTGGTCCAACATTGAAGGAAGCCGAAAGTAGCGGGGAGTGCGCTGGAGCCAGGGCGAGGTAAGATTGTTTTTATGTTTGTATCCTCCCCTGGGTCTCCAATCATTATACTCTGGGGTCTGAAAAGAGGAACCAGTTGCAGCTTTTTCTGCAACTTGGAGCAGTTTTAAAAGCTAAGTATAAAGCGAGTGTGTGAGCTGGCAAGTGTGGTTTGATTCCAAGTGTGTTTGATTTAAGTGTGATTTAAGATTGACTTTAGATTCTGGGACTTTACAAAAAAAAAAATAAAAATCCGGTAAGATGTGCTCCATGCTTACCAATGCGGTCCAGTGTACATCTTGCAGCATGTATTCTCTGCTGTGCAAGATGTAAGCACATTGCACATCTGGAAGCCTAGATCATGGATCTAAATGAGCAAATTGCAAAACTGAGAGCCATTGATAACTTGGAAGTGAGTTTGTTGCTCACAGAGCAGGAACTCACTGTGGTAAGTGCAGAGTGGGATGGTAGCATGGAGGTGCAGGAACATGAGGCAGCTAGCTGGGTGACAGTTAGAAAGCAGCGGGGTAGAGGGAAGTGCCAGGGAGGTTAGTCCTGAACTGGCACACCCCAACAAGTTTGCTAAATTGGCAGATGAGGGTTGTTAGTACAGGGGTAACACTGCTGCAGCAAGACACTTCCTCTGACAGCCAGGGGAATGTCTGCTCCAGTAAGAAGGGGGATAGGAGTACAGAGAAGCCTAGACAGGTGCTGGTAGTGGGGGATTCAATTATTAGGGGAACAGACAGGGCAATATGTCACAAAGATCGGGATCGTTGTACGGTGTGTTGCCTTCCTGGCGCTCGAGTTCGATACATCGCGGATTGGGTTGATAGATTACTGGGTGGATCCAGCGGACATGGTGCACATTGGCACAAATGACAAAGCTAGCGGTAGGTCCTTAAAAATGATTTCAGGGATATAGGGAGAAAGCTGAAGGCAAGGACCTCCAAGGTAGTATTTTCAGAAATACTACCTGTACCGCGAGCCACACAGGAAAGGCAGGAGATTAGGAAGGTAAACAAGTGGCTCAAGAGCTGGTGTAGGAAGGTGGGGTTTGGATTCCTGGAGAACTGGGCCGACTTTGCTGTGGGCTACAGGTTCTATGGTAGGGATGGGCTGCATCTCAATGGGGAGGGTGCAGCTGTGCTGGGGGAGAAGATGGCTAGACGGTTGGAGGAGTGTTTAAACTAGGGACTGCGGGAAGGTAACAGATGTAGAGGGCAAGATAGTGTAGAAATGGAAAGAGGGCTAAATAATGTAACTGGGGGTGGAGCGGGGGGTGGGGTTAGAACAGTCAGTAGGCAGTGGAAGAGTAGGGATAATGATAAATCCTTGAAATGTATGTATACTAACGCCAGAAGTCTCACTAACACGATGGAGGAACTAGAAGTGATAATGTTGGAAGAGAAATATGACATGGTGAGGATAAGAGAGACATGGCTGGACTCTAGCTATGACTAGGCTGTAAATATACAGGGGTACAGTATGTTTAGAAAGGAGTGTACCAGTAAGAAAGTGGGAGGGGTTTGCTTATATGTAAAATCCTGCCTTAAGCCATTTCTGCATGAGGACATCTGGGAGGAAAATGAATATGTGGAGCCCTTATGTGTGGAAATTAAGGGAGGAACAAAGAATAATAAAATACTGATAAGGGTTTGTTATAAATCTCCAAATATAATGGAAGAAGCTGAAAATGTACTAATAAAACAAATAGATGAGGCCACAAAGCATAATAAAGTCATTATTATGGGGGATTTCAACTTCCCAGATATCAACTGGGAGGCAGAAACCTACAGGTCCAACAAAGGGAACAGGTTTTTGTCAGTAATAAAAGACAATTACCTATCACAACTAGTGCTGGACCCAACAAGAGGCGAGGCACTTTTAGACCTAATTTTAACAAATGAATTTGACACATTGTCAAAAGTGGAGGTTGGGGGTCATCTTGGTAATAGTGACCACAACATAAGTTTTCTTGTACACACTAAAAAAAAAATGTTCAGTAGAGGGGGAACAAAAACACTAAACTTCAGGAAGGCCAATTTTAACCAGCTGAGAGGAGCTTAGCAGCATAAACTGGAACAATGTCCTCAAAGTGACCGGAACACAAACAAAATGGGACATTTTCAAAAGCCTTCTAAATAGGACCACTAAAAAACATATCCCTTATGGGAATAAGTGGGGCCAGAAATCATAGAAAACCAATATGGCTAACTAAAACGGTAAGGAGTGTAATGAGGGATAAAAAGGAAGCATTTAAAGTGCTAAAACAAGAAAGTAGTGACACAGCATTAAAAAACTATAAAGAGAAATATAAATTATGTAAAAGACAAATAAAGGAGAAGATTGAGGATGAGAAAAAAATTGCCAAGGAAAGTAAAAATAATCCAAAATTATTCTTCAATTACATAAATAACAAGAGAATAAAAACTGACAATGTGGGCCCTCTCAAAAATAATCTGGGTGTAATGGTGGAGGAGGATGAGGAAAAAGCACAACTATTAAACGCCTTCTTCTCTACGGTGTTTACACAAGAAAATCCAATGGTCAGCAACATAATTAGGGGTATTGTTAACTCTCTGTTAAATGTCACCTGTTTAACCCAGGAGGAAGTGCGGTGCCACCTTTAAAACACTAAAATAGAGAAATCGCCAGGTCCAGAAGGCATACACCCCCGAGTTCTTAAGGAATTATGCACGGTGATAGACAGACCCTTATATCTAATATTAAGGATTCAGTAATGACTGAGTCTGTTCCACTTGATTGGCGCATAGCAAATGTGGTGCCAATTTTCAAAAACTGGTCTAAAAGTGAGCCTGGAAACTACAGGCCAGTAAGTTTGACTTTTGTGATGGATAAGATATTTGAGAGCTTTCTAAGAGATGCTATCCTGGAGTACCTCAATGTATATAATCTTATAACACCCAATCATCATGGGTTTATGAGGAATTGGTCCTGTCAGACTAATCTGACCAGCTTCTATGAAGAGGTCAGTTCAAGACTGGACATGGGTAATGCAGTGGATGTGGTGTATCTGGACTTTTCAAAGGCTTTTGATACTGTACCACATAAAAGGTTGGTATGCAAAATGAGAATGGTGGGACTGGGGGAAAACATATGCATTTGTGTTCGCGACTGGCTCACTAATAGGAAACAGAGGGTGCTTATTAATGGTAAATATTCAGACTGGGTCACAGTCACCAGTGGGGTGCCACAGGGGTCAATATTGGGCCCTCTCCTCTTTAATATCTTTATTAATGACCTGGTAGACGGTTTGCAAAGCAGGGTGTCCATATTTGCAGATGATACTAAACTTTGTAAGGTAATCAAAAATGAGGAGGATAATAGAATATTACAAGGGGATCTAAGGAAGCTGGAAGCATGGGCTGAGACTTGGCAAATGAAGTTTAATATTGACAAATGTGAGGTTATGCAATTTGGTCGACAAAATAAAATGTATGATTATGTACTTAATAGTAAATTACTGGGTAAGACTGCCAATGAAAAAGACTTGGGGATTGTGGTGGACAAAAAGCTTACCTTTAGTGACCTTTGCCAGGCAACTGCTGCCAAGGCAAATAAAATTATGGGATGCATCAAAAGAGGTCTAGATTCTCATGACAAGAACATAGTTATGCCTCTATACAAATCACTGGTACGGCCACACAGACTATTGTGCACAATTCTGGGCCCCAGTATACAAGAAAGACATAATAGAACTAGAAAGAGTGCAAAGAAGGACAACCAAAATTATTAGGGGAATGGGTCGATTGGAGTACAACGATAGATTAACAAACTTGGGCTTATTCAGTTTAGAGAAAAGACGTCTACTGGGAAATCTAATAACAATGTACAAATACATGAAGGGACAGCACAAAGAACTTTCTAATGATCTTTTCACCCCTAGGCTAGTGACAGTGACAAGGGGACATCCTTTACGTCTGGAGGAGAGAAAGTTTCACCAGCAATATAGAAGAGGATTCTTTACAGTAAGAACAGCGAGGCTATGGAACTCTCTGCCCCAGGAAGTGGTGATGGTGGATTCATTGAACAAGTTCAAAGAGGGCCTGGATGCCTTTCTCGAACACAACAACATTACAGGTTATGGGTTCTAGATTTTAACCCCTTCCCGCCTGTGACATTTTTCGATTTTT
This sequence comes from Leptodactylus fallax, assembly GCA_947044405.1. NCBI lineage: Eukaryota > Metazoa > Chordata > Amphibia > Anura > Leptodactylidae > Leptodactylus > Leptodactylus fallax. Next base: position 11,434,401 of record CAMRHE010000024.1, read on the forward strand.
GTTTTTGACTCCCCCCCCCACAAACCCAATTAACTTTTTTATTTTTCTGTTCTCAGAGCCATATAAGGTCTTAGTGTTTGCGGGACAATTTTTTTTTTCATGATGCTACCATTTATTATTCTGTACAATGTACTGGAAAAAAATTCAGATTGGGGTGGATTAGAAGAAAAAGTGCATTTGTGTGACTTTCTTACGGGCTTCGTTTTTACGGCGTTTGCTATACAGCCATGTCATCTGTATTCTATGTTTCGGTATGATTCTGGGGATACCAAATTTATATGGTTTTATTTACATTTTAACCCCTTAACAAAAATCCAAAACTGCAAAAATATTTTTTTTTTCAAAAAGTCGCCATATTCTGACACCCGTAACTGTTTTATACTTCCGTGTACGGGGATGTATAGAGCGTCTTTTTTTGCGGGGCCAGGTGTACTTTTTAGTTATACCATTTTGGGGAATGCCTATTGCTTTGATCACTTTTTATTCAAATTTTTATCAGAGGCAAAGCAGTGAAAAAACGGCGGTTTAACACTTTAGATTTTTTTTTCCCACAACGGTGTTTACCGTACAGGAAAAATATTTTTATAGATTTGTAGCCCCAGGCGTTTTTGGACACAGGGATACCTAATGTGTATGTGTTTCACAGTATTTAACTACTTTTATATGTGCTCTAGGCAAAGGGGGGTGATTTGAACTTTTAATAATTTTTATTTTTTTTTGTACTTTTTTTTTATTTTTTATTTTGCATTTATTAGACCCCCTAGGGGTCTTGAACCCAGGGGGTCTGATCACTAATGCAATGCATTACAATACTAATGCATTGCAAAAAAACAGCACTTCTATTGTAGGCTACATAGAGTAGTCTGCAATAGAAGTTATTGAAAGACAGGCCTGGGAGCCTTCACAAGGCTCCTGGCTGTCGTAGCAACGGGACACCGGCCCTGGACCTTGCTCCGGGTGACGCCGATCCCTGGCAAAAACTGGTGCCGAGAGAATGACGCCTCGGTCAGCTTTGACTGAGGCACCAGAGGGGTTAATGCCCGCGATCATTGCAGGCACCCGAGCAGGGTGTCTACTGCTCGGGTCTCGAGCGACTGCCATATTTAAGCACCCGGCATCCACCATACTATTATGGCGGATGTCGGGAAAGGGTTAAGGGCACGTTGATCCAGGGTTTTATACTGATTGCCAGATTGAAGTCGGGAAGGAATTTTTTCCCATGAAATGGGGCAATTGGCATAAGCCTCATGGGGTTTTTTTTTTGCCTTCCTCTGGCTCAACACTGTAGGGGACTGTAGGGTTATAGGTTGGGCTTGATGGAATGATGTATTCATCCAACCTCATCTACTATGTAACTATATAATGCTGTGTGCAGGGGCCACTATGGGGCATAATACTGTGTTCAGAGGTCACTATGGGGCATAATACTGTGTGCAGGGGCCACTATGGGGCATAATAGTGTGTGCAGGAATGCCCAGTCATTCCTAGTTACGCCACTGGTAAAGGGCACTGAAGAAAAGGGTAAAAGACAGATATACCCAAATGTGCCCTTTTTATCTTATTAAACACCACTACTGCCATTGTTAGATGCACCCTACAATTGTGTCATCAGGGAGACAATGGGGGACCCAACTCTTTGTCTAACCACTTAGATGGTGCCATTGCTATTGAGGTTAAATGGCCAGAATCAGAGTTATTATCTCGACTGCTGCAACAAATTTAAATATACCTTTGGATATTACACAGCCTCAGTCTTCTAAAAGTTAAACAGAATTTGTTACAATACTTCATCAATGAGAAGCTGGTGGTCATTTTGTTCCAGTGAATGCCGTGGTTCACCTCATTACTCCATACAAAGCAGTGAGGTTCCCTTCCATATACAGTGCTGGCCAAAAGTATTGGCACCCCTGCAATTCTGTCAGATAATACTCAATTTCTTCCAGAAAATGATTGCAATCACAAATGCTTTGGTAATAATATCTTCATTTAATTTGTCTTCAATGGAAAACCACAAAAAGAATTGTCAAAAAGCCAAATTGGATATAATTCCACACCAAACATAAAAAAGGGAGTGGACAAAAGTATTGGCACCCTTTGAAAAATCATGTGATGCTTCTCTAATTTGTGTAATTAACAGCACCTGTTACTTACCTGTGGCACATAACAGGTGGTGGCAATAACTAAATCACACTTGCAGCCAGTTGAAATGGATTAAAGTTGACTCAACCTCTGTCCTGTGTCCTTGTGTGTACCACATTGAGCATGGAGAAAAGAAAGAAGACCAAAGAACTGTCTGAGGACTTGAGAAGCAAAATTGTGAGGAAGCATGAGCAATCTCAAGGCTACAAGTCCATCTCCAAAGACCTGAATGTTCCTGTGTCTACCGTGCGCAGTGTCATCAAGAAGTTTAAAGCCCATGGCACTGTGGCTAACCTCCCTAGATGTGGACGGAAAAGAAAAATTGACGAGAGATTTCAACGAAAGATTGTGCGGATGGTGGCTAAAGAACCTCGACTAACATCCAAACAAGTTCTAGCTGCCCTGCAGTCCGAGGGTACAACAGTGTCAACCCGTACTATCCATCAGCGTCTGAATGAAAAGGGACTCTATGGTAGGATACCCAGGAAGACCCCACTTCTGACCCAGAGACATAAAAAAGCCAGGCTGGAGTTTGCCAAAACCTACCTGAGAAAGCCAAAAACTTTTTTGAAGAATGTTCTCTGGTCAGATGAGACAAAAGTAGAGCTTTTTGGGAAAAGGCATCAACATAGAGTTTACAGGAAAAAAAAAGAGGCCTTCAAAGAAAAGAACACGGTCCCTACAGTCAAACATGGCGGAGGTTCCCTGATGTTTTGGGGTTGCTTTGCTGCCTCTGGCACTGGACTGCTTGACCGTGTGCATGGCATTATGAAGTCTGAAAACTACCAACAAATTTTGCAGCATAATGTAGGGCCCAGTGTGAGAAAGCTGGGTCTCCCTCAGAGGTCATGGGTCTTCCAGCAGGACAATGACCCAAAACACACTTCAAAAAGCACTAGAAAATGGTTTGAGAGAAAGCACTGGAGACTTCTAAAGTGGCCAGCAATGAGTCCAGACCTGAATCCCATAGGACACCTGTGGAGAGATCTCAAAATGGCAGTTTGGAGAAGGCACCCTTCAAATCTCAGGGACCTGGAGAAATTTGCCAAAGAAGAATGGTCTAAAATTCCAGCAGAGCATTGTAATAAACTCATTGATGGTTACCGGAAGCGGTTGTTCGCAGTTATTTTGTCTAAAGGTTGTGCTACCAAGTATTAGGCTGAGGGTGCCAATACTTTTGCCTGGCCCATTTTTGGAGTTTTGTGTAAAATGATCAATGATTTGACTTTTTTTTCATTCTCTTTTGTTTTTTTTCATTGCAAGCAAAATAAATGAAGATATTATTACCAAAGCATTTGTGATTGCAATCATTTTCTGGAAGAAATTGAGTATTATCTGACAGAATTGCAGGGGTGCCAATACTTTTGGCCAGCACTGTATATCTTTTATAGAACGTTGCCTCACTTGTGCAATGCTAACTTAACATCGTTTGACAATGATATTTTTTGCTCCTTCGCACTGTCGTATTATTCATTTTTATTATATTGCGTTCTATTCATTAACAACTGAAACCTTCATAGCAGCAGAAGAGCCACAGAGTACTATTGTAAATACATAAACTCATTAGAATTTTTTATTTTACAGCATAGCTAACTTCAAGCAGGACCACACAGTCCTTGATGTAAGATGAGCATCATGTCTAAGGTGGAGTTCTAACATAGTTGCACAGGGTAGGAATTTAGTGTCCAGTCCACACAAATTCATACTGTTAGTGGTTTAGGAGGGATACTATGTTTCCTTGTGAAAACTGCCTTAACTGCCTTAAAGCCCATGCATGCCCCTCTAGCAATTCTGGCAAAGAATATAATATGCAGATACGTTTTCCTAGATGTAAAAAGGAAACCTATATCTTCAGCGCCACCTATTGGAAGGAAGCTTCCTATAAATCAGTGCTCAACTTTCAAGAAACGTTTTGAGTTGGGATGTAAGCTAAATCAGGGAATCTCTTCCAAAAGGAATAAAAACACACATACCACACATTAGTAATCTAAAGGATTTATATACATTTTATTCACTTGCATAGAATGGTGCATATGAGTATGGGGGTTGGCTAGGAATTATAGGAAACTTGGGCAGCTGGGATAGTTGTAAATAAAAAAAAAGTCATACTCACTGATCACTGGAAATTTGTTGTACAGTTTATGTCCCCTTTCCCTTCTATGTTGGGACTCACCAGGTTGGAAGCAGAGAGGCTCACATGACCACTAAAACCAATCAGTAGCCTCAGAACTCTCTGGTACGGAACCAGAGACCCGTGTGTGATGTCACTGTTCCCTTTCAAGCAACTGCTGAGGCTGATGATTGGTCTCAACAGTCATGTGAGCCCCGACACAGGAGGGAATGGGGATTAGGACTATTAGGAGTTGTATTTTTTGTTTTACACCTAACTGGCTCCCCCTAACGCTAGGTTCACATTAGCGTTCGGGTTTATGTTCTTTGGAACCACTTGGGGACCCGAAAAACGGAAACCCTATCTGCTTAAAAAGTGGTTACCTGTGGAAACCTGTGGACCCCATAGACTATAATGAGGTCCGCCGGGTCTCCACCTGGTTTCCCCCTGAAATCGGCAGAGAAAAAAGTCCTGCTTGCAGGACATTTCTCTCCGCAAATTTTAAGCGGAAAGGGGGACGGAGTCCCTGAACGGTCACCCAATGGGTGACAGGCATCAGAAAGTCTAGGTACACTCCTGACTTTCAGGGCGCAGTACATAAAAATACTTTATATGTATGTGTTATACACACATAGAAAATGAACATGTCGTAAAAACTGTAAATACAATAGCCAACATAAGCTTTCAGCGTAACAGGAAACAAATAGTTAAATATACACAATAGCTCCCCAGTAAGATGCTAGGTATGGTGGGCAATGTTGTTTACTGGTGTTAAATGGGGGTGAAGTTATCAGCTTGCTAAGGGTAGGAAGACAACTTTTGGACTTATTGTTAGCAGTTTTTCAGGTCACTGCTTTCATTTTCCAACCTGGCCTAGATGAGTAAAAGCTGTGATCTCCTTGGTCAGTAAGAGTATTACCTGATTCTTATTTGCATAGTTCTTTTGTGTTTTTTGATGATTTTAAAGCTCCCAGTCATATGGAATCATCTGGTGCCACCAAGTGTTTAAAATAGAAATTGACATAAGGAAAATTTTACAGTTGTACACAAAATCTAATATGCAACATAATGCCCAGATAATGATATCACATATTAGCTTGTACTTTTCTAACTCAACTGTCTAACTGTATCAAAAACAAGACCTGTCCTGATCATTGTTCCCTCTAAGCCTTTGTAGCTAGTCAGTGTATGAACAGGCACTAGAGATAGCATCAAAGAAGTGGAATATTCTTGAATGGCCAAGTCAGTCACCTGATCCCAACCCAATTGAGTAGCATTTTACTTGTTAAAGACTGAACTTCAGACATAAAGGCCCACAAACAAACAGCAACTGAAAACCACTGCAGTAAAGGCCTAGCAGAGCATTAAAAAGGAGAAAACACAGTGTCTGGTGATGTCCATGAGTTCAAGACTTCAGGCAGTCATTGCCAACAAAGGGTGAACAACCAAGTATTAGAAATTAACATTTTATTTACATTTATTTCATTTGTCCAATTACTTTTGAGCCCCTGAAATGAAGGGATTGTGTGTAATAAATGATTTAGTTCCTCACATTTTTATGCAATCATTTTGTTCAACCCACTGAATTAAAGCTGAAAGTCTGAACTTCAACTGCATCTGAATTGTTTTGTACAGAATTCAATGTGGTAATGTACAGAACCAAAATGAGAAAAATGTTGTCTCTGTCCAAATATTTATGGACCTAACTGTACATATTGCTGCATAGCAGTAATTATGGTGGTTAATGGTTTTAGAGAAACTTACTGGGTTAAGGAAAGGAATAGCGAGGACTGTGATTTATTTATTGATTTATTTAAACTGTAATGAACTTAAAGGAAGTCTCTCAGGTCCAAAATAGAATCCAAAGCATTAAAGGGGTAGTCCAGGATAAATGGAAATTCCTACACTAATCTAAACACCCTCCCCCCTCCTACTTTCTAAATAACATAATTGATCAAAAATGTATATTTACCCATAGCGCGCCTGCAGTATCAGTAAAAAAGGAGGGGCCATGACGCAGGAAGAAGCCATGGAAGGAAGAGAGGTAAGTATATAATGGGGTCAGGGGTTGGACTGAGTAGGTAGGGAAGGGCTAGTAGTGGGCGGGATAGCTAGAGAGACAAGGAGGGAGTGTATGGGAGGAAGGGAGAGAGGAAGGGGGAGTGAGGTGAGGGACCTAGTGTGGAAGTTACATAGCAGGAAGCTGAACCATGTAAACAAATGCAAAAGATACCAGGAGCTCCCAGAGACAGCCAAAAATCACTCAAAACACAGCTAAATTTATATGGGTGCATTTATTAACCCATTAATGGCACTAACAGACATTTAAAAAAAAAAAAACATTTTTTTGCCTGGAAAACCCTTTAATACTACTTTGTAGGGGCCTTTACATGGCACTGTTTTTAGTTTGTGAGGCATTTCGAACTGACATACTCCTTTTCATTTCATTTCTCATCCCTCTAGGAAGCTACGAGTGTTTGAACATTTATGCTTGGGAATACTTAGGCTTCCAAAGCTATATTGAGATTGTTACATGCAGTCATACAGCCTAAAGTCACGTTCACATTGCATGGTACTGGCTTGACTGTATTCACATCTACCTGCTTTTGTCATTTTACCTCAGCAAAAAGGTCCCAAATTGTACTTTGTACCAAGTACTGTTTAGGCAGTTAGGGTACTAAGCAAACCAAAGTAGTACAAGGTCACTTGTCCAGTAATTGGTACCAAAACCAAGTTGAGTAGATTCAAGATGGTACCAGGCAGTGGAAACCTAGCTTAATAGGCAAATACCTTAGAATACAATTTTTTTCAATTAAAACCAGATAGTGAAATATATCACTTTTTTTCTACTCTTTGTTAATTTTCTGATAGATTTATTTTGATTCTAGATTTATTTTTATTCTATACATGATTATGGGGGCTGCCATCTTGACTGAACTGCTCTTTTTCTCTGTTAACAGCATTTAGTGATATGTTTTACAGCATAGTAATTACCATAGGCAGCAATAGATTGGAGCTAAGTCATTGAGGTATATGGGAGAGTTTTCTAAACATGCTCTGTGCAGGGAGAAGGGGGTGGGGATATGCTGTGACATCAACTATTGTAAGTAATGGATGCAATTATGGGTCAATGGGTTTATCTATAGAGGTGTTATCTTTTATTGTTCTCTTGCTTGTGATGTAAATGAGTGGATTGCTGCAAAAAATATCCCTACAGAATTGCAAGTGTCAGTCCCATTATCTGGTGTAATCGTTAATAAGTGAAAATTGACAGATATAGTAATTTAAAAAAAAAGTATAGATAATGACATGGAAAATTCAAAAATATATATCAAAAATTCTTAAAAAAAAAAACTTGGTTTGAAAAATGTTTCATTTTCTTGTAAAACATTCCCTTTAAGCAGACCTGTGGAACTTTGTCAGAAACCCAGCTGCTATGAAAGCCCAGTGACACCCATGAGAGTCACAAACAGCAGAGGTCCTCTGTTGTGGGTGTCTGGCCTGTCTGTCCATTAATAAGTTAGAGTAGGGGTCAACAACTTTTTTTTCTTTACATGGCATAAAATGAACACTTACTTTTGTGTGTTCAGACAACATCAGAGAGATTACTTTGCTGGGTGAATATGCCTGAGGTGCCGATCCCTCCCCATGTGCCGAGGGCTGCTCAGCTAGAGTGTTGCAGGCAGGCAGCTGTGACATCACAAATGTCTTTCTCTCAGGTAAGCTGCTGTATCCATTCCACATATGTTCTGTTCAGTACCTGTTTTGACCTCACAAGCGTGTTTCAGATAAGCAACTGTGACATTGCAAATGTATTTTCTTCTAGTAAATGTTGTGACATCACATGTGTTTCGGTCACAACAGTTATTGTGAGATCATAAATGGTTTTTCATTCACTATGACATCACAAATGTATTTGTCAGGTAAGGTACTGTCGTACCCCAAATGTGTTTGACTCAAGAAATCTGCTGTACGTTTACATTTCACAAGTACATTTCATTACATTCAGGAAAGCTACTGTTTCCTCACAACCCAACCATGTTTTTGTTATAACATTACAAGTAGCAAGGGGCAGCCATAAAGGCTTTTTTTTTTTTTTTTGTGACCACCATGCCAGGGTTCCTAAAGCTGTTCTTGCTCATGCCCGATACTATTTATAGCTATTGTGAGCAACCACAATATTGAACTTTATTTTGTGAAAGCAGACATATATTTGAAAGTCATACATGACTTAAAGAATGGCCAGTTTGTGTAGAGGCCAAGATGCCAGACAACTTGTCATGGCCAGTGCCAGCATCCGGCCCACCTTGGCAGGTACCAGGGCCCAAAGTCCCTCAATACAAATGGAATGGGTCAGAGAGCAGTACTTACCACACGCAGGTCCCCAGACTACCTACCACCCCTTCCTTACTCCGTTGCTCACAGGTTTACGTGTGCAGGAGCAGAGCTCAGAGAAGGAGGCAGAAAGCTCAAGTAACTGCAAGCAGCAAGCACTGTTAAAGTGTGTAAGCACCATTCACTCCCTGGGCATACTTTATGGAGCAATTGCGACCATTAACCCTTTTACTGCCAGGGGTCTCTGCATATTTTGCATCTCCGGTAGCCAGAGCAATTTTCACAGTTTTGAGATGAACAAATAAAAACTAAATTGCAACGTTAAAAAAATCACACTAACCCCCCCCATACCTATATATTTTCTGAAAGTAGACACCTGCACCATTGTCAAAATGCCACTCGGTACTGTATACGAACAGGCGCCTTCATGCAATTTTGATCTAAAATGTATGTTTTATAAAAAAAAAAAAAAAATATTTGCTAAAAGTGGAAACCGAACAAAAAGTTATATGCACCAAGCCTTCTAAAAATAAGTTCATTCATATCACTAAGGCCTAAACCTGCATGTACATATCTTTATAAAATCACCAGAACTAGAAAGAACAAAAATCTGTTAAAAAAAAAATATCATCCTATAAAATGTAGGGATTACACACCATGAAAAGCAAGTGCACCCCTAAAACCTATATATTTCTTGAAAGTAGGCAACCTGAGGATTACATGTGTCTCAATGGCTTATTGATAGCCTTTTCCACCTTCATGTAACTTTGTGACAAACACAAATAGTTTTTTGAAAAAATGCACTAAAACATATTTGCACCTAATCTCATATATAGTCATACATTCACACACAAAATACATAAAATAGATCAAGGTGTATACAATTTATATATACCACAAACCAACTACGACAAGAGCTCGTACTCTCAAAAACACTGATACAGAAGACAAGCAATATTTTGCTGTTATACACTAATATGTTAAAAATCTATACTGCACATAGCAAACTGTGACTGTGATACCAAAATCTAACTTTTTTGAGATTGTACAGCATATATATATACTATATAAAAAAAAAAAAAAAAACTTAATATGTGATATATACAACCACCTTCATGCAACTTTCCAGCAAACAGAGATTACAAGCAAACATTTCACAAAAATTCAAATTTGCCACTAAAGTGCAGGCTCAAGCAATCCCTTTCTGCAACCAAAATGTACAGTGGGGAAAAAAGTATTTAGTCAGCCACCAATTGTGCAAGTTCTCCCACTTAAAAAGATGACAGAGGCCTGTAATTGACATCATAGGTAGACCTCAACAATGAGAGACAATATGAGAAAACAAATCCAGAAAATCACATTGTCTGATTTTTAAAGAATTTATTTGCAAATTATGGTGGAAAATAAGTATTTGGTCAATAACAAAAGTTCATCTCAATACTTTGTTATATATCCCTTGTTGGCAATGACAGAGGTCAAACGTTTTTTGTAAGTCTTCACAACGTTGGCACACACTGTTGCTGGTATGTTGGCCCATTCCTCCATACAGATCTACTCTAGAGCAGTGATGTTTTGGGGCTGTCGCTGGGCAACACGGACTTTCAACTCCCTCCAAAGGTTTTCTATGGGGTTGAAATCTGGAGACTGGCTAGGCCACTCCAGGACCTTGAAATGCTTCTTACGAAGCCACTCCCTCGTTGCCCTGGCGGTGTGCTTGGGATCATTGTCATGCTGAAAGACCCAGCCACGTTTCATCTTCAATGCCATTGCTGATGGAAGGAGGTTTGCACTCAAAATCTCACGATACATGGCCCCATTCATTCTTTCATATACACAGATCAGTCATCCTGGTCCCTTTGCAGAGAAACAGCCCCAAAGCATGATGTTGCCACCCCCATGCTTCACAGTAAGTATGGTGTTCTTTGGATGCAACTCAGCATTCACTCTCCTCCAAACACCACGAGTTGAGTTTCTACCAAACAGTTCTACTTTGGTTTCATCTGACCATATGACATTCTCTCAATACTCTTCTGGAACATCCAAATGCTCTCTAGCAAACTTCAGACGGGCCCGGATATGTACTGGCTTAAGCAGGGGGACACGTCTGGCACTGCAGGATCTGAGTCCCTGGAGGTTTAATGTGTTACTGACGGTAGCCTTTGTTACATTACTCCCAGCTTGCTGCAGGTCATTCACTAGGTCCCCCCTGTGTGGTTCTGGGATTTTTGCTCACTGTTCTTGTGATCATTTTGACCCCACGGGGTGAGATCTTGCATGGAGCCCCTGATGGAGGGAGATTATCAGTGGTCTTGTATGTCTTCCATTTTCTAAATATTGCTCCCACAGTTGATTTCTTCACACCAAGCTGCTTGCCTATTGTAGATTCAGTCTTCCCAGCCTGGTGCAGGTCTAAAATTTTGTTTCTGGTGTCCTTCCACAGCTCTTTGGTCTTCACCATAGTGGAGTTTGGAGTGTGACTGTTTGAGGTTGTGGACAGGTGTCTTTTATACCGATAACAATGTCAAACAGGTGCCATTACTACAGGTAATGAGTGGAGGACAGAGGAGCCTCTTAAAGAAGAAGTTACAGGTCTGTGAGAGACAGAAATCTTGCTTGTTTGTAGGTGACCAAATACTTATTTTCCACCATAATTTGCAAATAAATTCTTAGGAACCTTGAGTGCTGCAGACATTCTTTTGTAACCTTGGCCAGATCAGTGCCTTGCCGCAATTCTGTCTCTGAGCTCCTTGGGACGTTCCTTTGACCTCATGTTTCTCATTTGCTCTGACATGCACTGTGAGCTGTGAGGTCTTATATAGACAGGTGTGTGCCTTTCCTAATCAAGTCCAATCAGTTTAATTAAACACAGCTGGACTCCAATGAAGAAGTAGAACCATCTCAAGGAGGATCAGAAGGAAACAGACAGCATGTGAGTTAAATATGAGTGTCACAGCAAAGGTGTAATATTTCAGTTTTTATTTTTTAATAAATTTGCAAAAATATCTACATTTCTGTTTTTTTTCTGTCAAGATGGGGTGCTGAGTGTACATTAATAAGAAATAAAATGAACTTTTTTGCTTTTAGCAAATGGCTGCAATGAAACAAAGAGTGACAAATTTAAACGGGTCTGAATACTTTCCGTGCCCACTGTACATAAGAATATAATTTTCTATCCCTTTATAAAAATTGTAACTCTAATGAATAATTATCTCTATACCAAACTAATGTTATAACTAGGACCAGTTTCAGATTTGCGTAACATGGCCGCTTTATTGCTCACATATTATGGACACAACCTCTGAAATTCCTGCGGTTCATCATTACTGGTGTTAGAGTTATAATTCTAGATCTGTTGACTACTGGAAAGCTGTAAACTGCCAAAAACAGGGATTTTATATGGTGACATTCAATGGATGAAAATGTGTAATCTGACTGATGGAACTTTTCCACCTGTCAGAAATGTTTTATACGGTCATCTCTAGTGATAATCGGTATTGCTAATATTTTAGCGTGTAGCGGATATTGCTAGAGAGTCGGCCAGCGTATTTTACTCTATAAAGATCAGAGTACAGAAAACTAATGGGCAAATAGCTAAATTACAAAGTATGTGCGAGACAAGTAGCAATAAACCAAAAAACAAATACATGCTCACACATGAGTAACAGTCCAATCATATAATTTATTAAGGAATTAATAAACACAACAACATATAAACACATGGGGGAATCCAAGAAGAGACCAAATGAAAAACAAACATATACAAAAGCAGGAAAATCAGGAAATCACATAATGGAAGTACATGGGAGATCCAAAAAAGCACAATATAAAATATATATGTCTCTTAATAAATAGGGTGTTAAAGATCTTTGTGTAAAAAATACACCTAAGAACTATAAGGAAATGAACCATAAATCATGATATAATATATAAAAAATATGTGCTAAGGAAACCACGTATAGCATGAATAAATTGTCCTGAAAAAACCCCACCTAAGTAACAAACACCTCAGGGGAATCCAAGAAAAGTCCAAATGAAAAATAAGCATATACAAATGCAGGAGAATCAGGAAATCACATAGTAGAAGTACATGGAAGATCCTAAAAAAAGCACAATATAAAATATATATATGTCTCTTAATAAATAGGGTGTTAAAGATCTTTGTGTAAAAAATACACCTAAGAACTATAAGGAAATGAACCATAAATCATGATATAATATATAACATATGTGCTAAGGAAACCACGTATAGCATAAGTAAAATGTCCTGAAAAAACCCACCTAAGTAACAGACACCTCGACGCGCGTTTCGCCACAGGCTTTGTCCAGAGGAATGATTGTAAGGACATTGTATTTAAACCCCACCCTACCAATAAGGAGCCACAAAACACACCTGAATAAGTAGCCCAGATAGCAAAAAAGGTACCTGTAGCACATATGATATAAAGCACCGCCGCCATCTTAGAAGATACTGAACATGCGCGAGCAACTAAATAAAGACGCGCGATATCATAGAAATAGTATAATATAATTGCGCATGCATGAGATAATAGGAAAATATAGCGGGTTCTGTGAAAACATTCACAGAACGTTATTAACAACCAACGATACACTAGTAATGCGCAGAAGAAAAAACACCACATCATAAAATAGTATAATCGCGCATGCTCAGAAAGATGTATTATTACCAGTGGAGCTGAAAAAATTACCATATGGAAATACACCAAGTATAAAAAATGTATAAACAAAGAGCATGATAAGTACAGACCCAAAACAAAAAATGCACTCCTGAATCAAATAGAAGAAGCACTATAACATGTAATTAGCATAATGATACAAGCTCAAAGAAAAAAAATAAATAAATAAAATAAAAAATAAAAATAAAAAATATATAAAGATTATTATTATATTTGTAAATTTATAGTGTAAACACACAAGTACACTGTATGTTCAAATATATAAATAAATAAATAAATAGGTATAAGAGGGACCAACGTAACACACATAAAAAACAAAACACATCACAGAATATATATAAATAGGTCCCCAAAAAAAAGTGCAAAAAAGAAAAAGTGCCGGTACGCAAGTGAAAAGTGGAAAATAGGAATAATTTTAATGCAATAATTATAATACAATACAATATAATGTGTGCAAAAAGACAACACATAAAAATATATAAATATATAACAATATATAAAAAAAAAATTTATATAAAAAAAAAAATTTTGAAATTATTTATGATGTAAATATTCCATAAGATGAAACATCAATGATCCAGCAAGGGTCCATAAGTGTGTAAACAGGAATCCAAAGATGTAAAACGATGAAACAAATCAGGCCATCGTGATTTGTGGACGATATGACAAATAGAGGATAAAAAACACATGACATGACTATCTAAAAACAAAGAAAAAAGACAAATTAAAATCAACAAATGCAAATAAATATAGAAACTAGAGACAACGAAAAAATGATATAAAAAGAAGAAAGAACACACATAAACCATAATGTAAACCATCCTTTTCTCTTTGTATCATAAAAATGGAGCAAAACTAATGCTCTCATTAAGTCCTAAAGGATGGACCGTTTTAAGTCTATAGATCCACCTACACTCCTTTTGTGCAAGCAACTGTTTCCAGTTGCCTGCTCTAGGTCCAATTTTAACATGGTCTATGACACGTACCAGAAAACCAGAAGGATCTGAACCATGACATAATTTAAAGTGTTTAGGAATAGTTTTTAAAATGGAGACATCGTCAATATCTGAAGAAGCAATGATTCCTAGAATGTGTTCCCTTACCCGACGGCGTAATTCACGACTGGTAAGGCCCACATAAATAAGTCCACACGGGCACGTCGCATAGTAAACAACCCCCATGGACTGACAATTATAACTACCGAAAATTCTATATTGTTGTTTATTGTCAGAACTGGAGAACATGTCAACACGCTCTACATTACTGCAAGCAATACACTTACCGCATGGGCGGCATCCAGATTTGGGACCTGTATCACCAAAGGGGCTGATACGAGGTATACCTGAAAAATGGCTGTGGACCAGTGAATCTCGTAAGTTCTTTGATCTTCGATAAGTAATTGCTGGCTGTGAACCAACATAACGTCTTAAAGTGGGATCCACCGTCAAAATGCCCCAAAATCTCTTAAGAATACGACGTAGATCAAACCATCTAGAATGAAAAGTGGTAATAAATCTTACCTTGTTGGAATCCTGTTTTGAACGTCGTGAATATTTAGGACATAGCAATTCATTACGATCAGAATTTTGAGCTCTATAAAAGCCCCTCTGTATCCATCCTTCCGGATAACCCCTTTGTCTGAAACGATTACTCAGATCACGAGCCGCATTTACAAAAGACGTATCAGATGAACATAAACGGCGTGCCCGTAAAAATTGGCCAACTGGAATATTTTGGATAAGACCTACAGGATGTGCAGAAGAGGAGTGTAACAGTGAATTTGTAGCTGTTTCTTTTTTCGGAATAATTCTGTTTGTATACTGCCATCAGCATCAATCCGTAATTTAATATCCAGAAATTCCATTTCAGTTCTACTCCAATGGTAAGTAAGTTTAATGTTCTTATTGTTATTATTGAGGGACCCAAGAAAAATTTCCAACTCTACCTCTGTACCCTGCCAAATAAACACAATATCATCTATGTAACGACCCCAAAAATGGACATTCTCAATTAAGGGGATCGGTTCGGTGAGAAAAATGGACCTCTCCCACAGCCCCAGGAAAAGATTAGCATATGTGGGCGCACAAGACGCCCCCATAGCGGTTCCCTGGAGCTGTAGGAAAAATCCCTCACCGAACATTAAAAAATTGTGTGTAAGTACAAACTTCAGGAGTTTCACAAGAAACTCACCTAGATCCTGATCAATGTCTGACATCCGGATAAAAGTCTGTACTGCTTCCAATCCATCAGAGTGTTTGATTGAAGTATATAGTGATTCAACATCACATGTAACAATCAACATATCACTCTCTAAATGGATGCCATCAATCTTGCGAAGTATATCAGTACTATCCTTGATGTAAGATGGTAATGTTTCAATCAAGGGCTGTAAATAAAAATCAATAAATTTACTCACATGTTCACATAAACTATTAGTACCCGATACAATAGGTCGACCAGGAGGACATGTCGCATTTTTATGTACCTTAGGTAACAGGTAAAAGGTTGGAACCGTCAGAAAATCCGGAAGAAGGTATGATGTTTGTTGTTGTTGTAACAAGCCCTTTTCTTCTGCTTCTTGGATCAAAAAAGATAACTCGGTGGAATATTTCTGTAAAGGATTGAAAGTAAGTTTTTTATAACAAAGCGTATTCCTCAATTGTCGCTGAGCTTCACGTTCATACATCTCTAATGGCCATAGCACCACATTGCCCCCCCTTATCCGATTGTTTGATGATAACATCTTTCATTGCTGCCAATTCCTGAATGGCCTTACGTTGTTGGAATGTGCAATTATCATTGCAAATCCTAGCTGGAATTTTCTCCATTTCTTTACTGACCATTTTGACAAAGAATTCAATATTATTGTCCATAGATAATGCAGGAAAGCGCTTAGAGGAAGGAACAATGCTTCTAGGAAACTTACCCCGAACCACAGGATCCTGTTCATCCAACAGCTCTTTAAGCAGGTAAACGGTATTCTGTTCATTCTCAGTTGGAAAAAGATATGTAGAAACACCTTGATGGTACATCTTCTTAAACAATAAATTTCTTGCGAAAAGATGAAGGTCCTTAATAGCTGTAAACAAATCAAACCTAGAAGATGGAGAAAAACTCAAGCCAAGGCTTAATACCTCATAATGTGACTTAGTCAGACATTTATCAGTGAGATTTATTACCTGTAGTGAGTCCTTTCCTTTCGTAGTATCCCTTGTCATCACCAAAGCATTTCTTTTCCGTGAAGCCTGTTCAAAGCCATTCTGTTTTCTCTTATATTGACGAGTTTGATGTCTTTCTCTCCCTACATGAGATGTATTAGAATCACCCCCTAAAGAACCAATGGAGGAAATGGAAGATCTACTTCTTATAGGGTTTCTATTCAATTTCCATTTATACACTCGATTGTTCTGCACATCCTGTAGATCACGTTGATACTTCTTGCTCTTGATCTGTTGTGTTTGTTTTTCCCAAGTGGTAGAAAGATCATCGAATTCTTTCCACATAATTTCAAGATCCGATGCTGTCATGCGCTTCTGTAATTCCTGTTCCATTTTAGTAATATCCGTTGTCAATTCATCCAATGTTTTGGAGTTATATTCAATAATCAGTTCCATGAATGCCCTACTACTTGAATTACAAATGTTCTCCCACCTGGTAGAAAAATCGCTGTTATCAGTCCCAAAAGAGGGAAATGTTTGGACACGAAGACCACGAGGAATTAATTGCTTAGTTAGATAATTCTCCAAAGTGACTATATTCCACCATGTTTTGACACGGCGATGTAACATTTGTCGTAATGTGTGTCTCAATTCACGTATAGTGCGTTGATCTGTTGTCTCAATAGTCGATCCTGTTCCCCCAAATACAGCGTCAATTTGAATCTGCCATGACGCATCACGTGCCCTAAAATCCATAGTCAATGATGGATATGCTACCTCTGTAAAAATACAGGAATAATGAATACAGAAAACTAATGGGCAAATAGCTAAATTACAAAGTATGTGCGAGACAAGTAGCAATAAACCAAAAAACAAATACATGCTCACACATGAGTAACAGTCCAATCATATAATTTATTAAGGAATTAATAAACACAACAACATATAAACACATGGGGGAATCCAAGAAGAGACCAAATGGGGCTGTGGGAGAGGTCCATTTTTCTCACTGAACCGATCCCCTTAATTGAGAGTGTCCATTTTTGGGGTCGTTACATAGATGATATTGTGTTTATTTGGCAGGGTGCAGAGGTAGAGTTGGAAATTTTTCTTGGGTCCCTCAATAATAACAATAAGAACATTAAACTTACTTACCATTGAAGTAGAACTGAAATGGAATTTCTGGATATTAAATTACGGATTGATGCTGATGGCAGTATACAAACAGAATTATTCCGGAAAGAAACAGCTACAAATTCACTGTTACACTCCTCTTCTGCACATCCTGTAGGTCTTATCCAAAATATTCCAGTTGGCCAATTTTTACGGGCACGCCATTTATGTTAATCTGATACGTCTTTTGTAAATGCGGCTCGTGATCTGAGTAATCGTTTCAGACAAAGAGGTTATCCGGAAGGATGGATACAGAGGGGCTTTTATAGAGCTCAAAATTCTGATCGTAATGAATTGCTATGTCCTAAATATTCACGACGTTCAAAACAGGATTCCAACAAGGTAAGATTTATTACCACTTTTCATTCTAGATGGTTTGATCTACGTCGTATTCTTAAGAGATTTTGGGGCATTTTGACGGTGGATCCCATTTTAAGACGTTATGTTGGTTCACAGCCAGCAATTACTTATCGAAGATCAAAGAACTTACGAGATTCACTGGTCCACAGCCATTTTTCAGGTATACCTCGTATCAGCCCCTTTGGTGATACAGGTCCCAAATCTGGATGCCGCCCATGCGTTAAGTGTATTGCTTGCAGTAATGTAGAGCGTGTTGACATGTTCTCCAGTTCTGACAATAGACAACAATGTAGAATTTTCGGTAGTTATAATTGTCAGTCCATGGGGGTTGTTTACTATGCGACGTGCCCGTGTGGACTTATTTATGTGGGCCTTACCAGTCGTGAATTACGCCGTCGGGTAAGGGAACACATTCTAGGAATCATTGCTTCTTCAGATATTGACGATGTCTCCATTTTAAAAACTATTCCTAAACACTTTAAATTATGTCATGGCTCAGATCCTTCTGTTTTTCTGGTACGTGTCATAGACCATGTAAAAATTGGACCTAGAGCAGGCAACTGGAAACAGTTGCTTGCACAAAAGGAGTGTAGGTGGATCTATAGACTTAAAACGGTCCATCCTTTAGGACTTAATGAGAGCCTTAGTTTTGCTCCATTTTTATGATACAAAGGGAAAAGGATGGTTTACATTATGGTTTATGTGTGTTCTCTTTTCTTCTTTTTATATCATTTTTTCGTTGTCTCTAGTTTCTATATTTATTTGCATTTGTTGATTTTAATTTGTCTTTTTTTCTTTGTTTTTAGATAGTCATGTAATGTGTTTTTTGTCCTCTATTTGTCATATCGTCCACAAATGACGATGGCCTGATTTGTTTCATCGTTTTACATCTTTGGATTCCTGTTTACACACTTATGGACCCTTGCTGGATCATTGATGTTTCATCTTATGGAATATTTACATCATAAATAATTTCAAAATTTTTTTTTTTATATAATTTTTTTTTATATATTGTTATATATTTATATATTTTTATGTGTTGTCTTTTTGCACACATTATATTGTATTGTATTATAATTATTGCATTATAATTATTCCTATTTTCCACTTTTCACTTGCGCACCAGCACTTTTTCTTTTTTGCACTTTTTCTTTTTTGCACTTTTTTTTTTGGAACCTATTTATACAGTCATATGAAAAAGTTTGGGCACCCCTATTAATCTTAATCATTTTTAGTTCTAAATATTTGGGTGTTTGCAACAGCCATTTCAATTTGATATATCTAATAACTGATGGACACAGTAATATTTCAGGATTGAAATGAGGTTTATTGTACTAACAGAAAATGTGCAATATGCATTAAACCAAAATTTGACTGGTGCAAAAGTATGGGCACCTCAACAGAAAAGTGACATTAATATTTAGTAGATCCTCCTTTTGCAAAAATAACAGCCTCTAGTCGCTTCCTGTAGCTTTTAATCAGTTCCTGGATCCTGGATGAAGGTATTTTTGACCATTCCTCTTTACAAAACAATTCCAGTTCAGTTAAGTTTGATGGTCGCCGAGCATGGACAGCCCGCTTCAAATTATCCCACAGATGTTCAATGATATTCAGGTCTGGGGACTGGGATGGCCATTCCAGAACATTGTAATTGTTCCTCTGCATGAATGCCTGAGTAGATTTGGAGCTGTGTTTTGGATCATTGTCTTGCTGAAATATCCATCCCCGGCGTAACTTCAAATTCGTCACTGATTCTTGTACATTATTCTCAAGAATCTGCTGATACTGAGTTGAATCCATGCGACCCTCAACTTTAACAAGATTCCCGGTGCCGGCATTGGCCACACAGCCCCAAAGCATGATGGAACCTCCACCAAATTTTACAGTGGGTAGCAAGTGTTTTTCTTGGAATGCTGTGTTTTTTTGACGCCATGCATAACGCCTTTTTGTATGACCAAACAACTCAATCTTTGTTTCATCAGTCCACAGGACCTTCTTCCAAAATGAAGCTGGCTTGTCCAAATGTGCTTTTGCATACCTCAGGCGACTCTGTGGCGTGCTTTCAGAAACGGCTTCTTTCGCATCACTCTCCCATACAGCTTCTCCTTGTGCAAAGTGTGCTGTATTGTTGACCGATGCACAGTGACACCATCTGCAGCAAGATGATGCTGCAGCTCTTTGGAGGTGGTCTGTGGATTGTCCTTGACTGTTCTCACCATTCTTCTTCTCTGCCTTTATGATATTTTTCTTGGCCTGCCACTTCTGGGCTTAACAAGAACTGTCCCTGTGGTCTTCCATTTCCTTACTATGTTCCTCACAGTGGAAACTGACAGCTTAAATCTCTGAGACAACTTTTTGTATCCTTCCCCTGAACAACTATGTTGAACAATCTTTGTTTTCAGATCATTTGAGAGTTGTTTTGAGGAGCCCATGATGCCACTCTTCAGAGGAGATTCAAATAGGAGAACAACTTGCAATTGGCCACCTTAAATACCTTTTCTCATGATTGGATACACCTGGCTATGAAGTTCAAAGCTCAGTGAGGTTACAAAACCAATTTTGTGCTTCAGTAAGTCAGTAAAAAGTAGTTAGGAGTATTCAAATCAATAAAATGATAAGGGTACCCAAATTTTTGCACCGGTCAAATTTTGGTTTAATGCATATTGCACATTTTCTGTTAGTACAATAAACCTCATTTCAATCCTGAAATATTACTGTGTCCATCAGTTATTAGATATATCAAATTGAAATGGCTGTTGCAAACACCCAAATATTTAGAACTAAAAATGATTAAGATTAATAGGGGTGCCCAAGCTTTTTCATATGACTGTATATATTCTGTGATGTGTTTTTTATGTGTGTTACGTTGGTCCCTCTTATACCTATTTATTTATTTACTTATATATTTGAACATACAGTGTACTTGTGTGTTTACACTATAAATTTACAAATATAATAATAATCTTTATATATTTTTTATTTTTATTTTATTTATTTATTTTTTTTCTTTGAGCTTGTATCATTATGCTAATTACATGTTATAGTGCTTCTTCTATTTGATTCAGGAGTGCATTTTTTGTTTTGGGTCTGTACTTATCATGCTCTTTGTTTATACATTTTTTATACTTGGTGTATTTCCATATGGTAATTTTTTCAGCTCCGCTGGTAATAATACATCTTTCTGAGCATGCGCGATTATACTATTTTATGATGTGGTGTTTTTTTTCTTCTGCGCATTACTAGTGTATCGTTGGTTGTTAATAACGTTCTGTGAATGTTTTCACAGAACCCGCTATATTTTCCTATTATCTCATGCATGCGCAATTATATGATACTATTTCTATGATATCGCGCGTCTTTATTTAGTTGCTCGCGCATGTTCAGTATCTTCTAAGATGGCGGCGGTGCTTTATATCATATGTGCTACAGGTACCTTTTTTACTATCTGGGCTACTTATTCAGGTGTGTTTTGTGGCTCCTTATTGGTAGGGTGGGGTTTAAATACAATTGCACATGTCCTTACAATCATTCCTCTGGACAAAGCCTGTGGCGAAACGTGCGTCGAGGTGTCTGTTACTTAGGTGGGTTTTTTCAGGACATTTTACTTATGCTATACGTGGTTTCCTTAGCACATATTTTATATATTATATCATGATTTATGGTTCATTTCCTTATAGTTCTTAGGTGTATTTTTTACACAAAGATCTTTAACACCCTATTTATTAAGAGACATATATATATATATATATATATATATATATATATATATATATATATATATATATATATATATATATATATATATATATATTTTTTTTATATTGTGCTTTTTTGGATCTCCCATGTACTTCCATTATATGATTTCCTGATTTTCCTGCTTTTGTATATGTTTATTTTTCATTTGGTCTCTTCTTGGATTCCCCCATGTGTTTATATGTTGTTGTGTTTATTAATTCCTTAATAAATTATATGATTGGACTTTTACTCATGTGTGAGCATATATTTGTTTTATGGTCTATAAAGATCAGGTTTGGACAGGACAGGGACAGTGTCAAATGTAAATTTTAGTGATGATTTTGTGTATATGTTGTGTAAGTGTTTGGTTCAACTATTTTAGCGCTGCAATCTGGATGATGGTAGACATTTGGGTCATAGCACCAATAACTTCCTGGTTATGTTCAGAGGGGTATTACTTAAAAATATCATCTTTAAAATTATACCAAGATCATCATGAAGGGCTATTGGAGCTATACATATTCTGAGCGATTTGCTGTTAAAAACCTGTCGGGTATTGAGATCTGTATTGGGATCTCAATGCCGAATTGCATTTTCACCAGCGAATTGCTCTGGACCTGTAAGGGCTATCTTGACGATCTTGGTATCATTTTAAGGATGAGATTCTCTTCTTTAAAAGATCTTCATAGCCCTAACTGATCCTGAGATATCGGCATTAGTAGTAAGGACGTATTACTACCTCTGCTACAAAAGTGCCACCCTGGGCGGACGTATAACATATGTGGGTGGCATGGAAAAGGTTAAACTTTATGGGGTGGGGGCAAAAGGGGTCTATTATACCAAGGGTAGAAGGGGCCATTATACTTTGTATATCGGCATAAGGAGCCCATTATACTGTATGTGGGGGGAAAAAAGGGCGGCATTATACTGTATCTGGGCAAAATGGGACATTTATAATGTATGTAGGAGCAAAAGGGGGCCATTATACTTACTGTATATGAGGGAAAAAGGAGGCTAGTATGCTGTGTGGGGGTGGAAAAATTGGCCATTATACTGTGTGGGGGGACATAAGATGGCCATTATACTATGTGTGGGGGCATAGAGGGACCATTACGCTGTTATACTGCCATCTACATTAGCAGCACTGTGGAGGAGATTTCTACAAGTTTTCTCTGCACGCTGCAAATAAAACCACAGCGGTTTCAAATCCACAACATGTCAATTATAGCTGCAGGTCTCACCCATGAATTTCAATCTCTTCGATACAAAGGTTGAAAGATATGGAAGACCTATAGCGAGTCCAAAAGGTGTGCAACAGCAAAAGCACTCAATTTCAAGTGTGTTTGTTGTGGCAGCTATTTGAGAAACACACTGCGCCTGCATGAGTTGTGCCTCAAAAGGGTACACTAAGTCTCAGTTGCCCCAGGGCCCACACAAACCTGAAGTCAGCCCTGCAATCTATGTCTATGTAAATCTAGTCATAAATATAAATTTAAATTCAACCTAGATTATAACAACCTATACCTAGTGTGGCAAATAAGCTCACCCAAAGGCAATGATCAAATTGCTACACTATAGCCAATTTTTGAGGGTCAGGAGGGTTGTCAGTGATGATGCAGAAGTACAAGAAGCCATGAATATCATGGCTGGTAACTTCAGAGATAGGCGGTACCCTACGGGATTAATTGAGATAAATAGGAGAAAGGTCATTATACATCCTAGATCAGGGGTTGGTAATCCATGGCATGCGTGCCAAGAGTGGTATATTTTGCTGGCATGGCAACCAGCACAGAACCTACAGGTATTAAATGAAGAGGGAGCGTCCCCTTAGTGCTCTGCTACAGTAGAGGTATAGGACGCTCCCTTTTCTCTTGCTGCCCTCTCTGCCCACCAATGAGGGGTGAGGAAAGCTCAGGAGGCAGAGCTCCTGCCATGTGCATCCCTGCAAAGGCTCCCCCAGGAGGAAGAGAAGGAGGAAGTGGAGGAGAGCGTTATCAGCAAAGTGAAAGTAAAAAAAAAACAATCAGGTACATGCTGCTATTCCTTTTAATGTCAGGCATTTGGGGCTATTACTTTAGTTTTAGTAACTCCATGTGCCTCACATTAATAGCAATTAACCCCATCATGTCACTCACATTAAACCCTGTGTGCCTCACATAAGAGTTACTAATATGTTAGACATATGGGGGCTCTAATAAAGGACCTATATAATGAAGATGCTTAATTATTACCTCCATGTGTCTCACATATCTGTAACCCTTATGTAAAGCACACAGGGGTTAATGTGAGGGACATGATGGGGTTAATTGCTATTAATGTGAGGCACATGGAGTTGCTAAACTGTAATGCACACGGCCGTACTTTTATTCACAATTCTGGATAAAAGTATGGACTATTATATTTCAATGGGCCCATACACATTGACGTCATTTTTATGGCTGTGTCCGCGCCAAATTGAAGAGCTGCAAATTATGGAGCAGGTCCTATACCTGTCCTATATCTACAGATTTTTCTGTGTTTTTTGAGCCAAAGCCAAGAATGGCTACAAGAGGAATGGGAAATATGTAGGAAGTTTCTTATATGTGTCCCTTCTACTCAGTCCGCTCCTGGCTTTGGCTCAGAAAAACACAGCAAAATCTGCGACAAAAAAAGCTGCGTTTCTGTAACATAGAGCCTCAGCCTTAGGGTGTTTCTTTTTAGGTGGTGACACACTGTGTACCCAGATTAGTCTATAGCCAAATCCATTTCCCGGGCACCAGTGCTGTCACTTTGGGGTAAGTTTGACACCCATTAATTCCTGGCTGTGGTTTTGCTGTTACCACACAGCCAGGAATTAAAAGTGGTTGAAATTAATCCGCGTTTCACTTACAGAAAAGTGAAAGTACCGGCGGCCGGGGATGCAGTTTCCAGGTACATAGTTTGTCACCATCCTACAGGTGTTACCTCACTCTGCTCCCAGTCGCATACATTTACCACTAATTGTGGGTTACACATGTACTTACATTTCTTCTAATGGAAAAGTACAGGTGTATCAAGGCAAATAGCGGTAAACGCATGTGGCTGGGAGCACAGTATGACAGCACCACTATGTTACGGTTTGTGCTATATGACTTTAGTGTAGATGTCATCAGCCTTACAATTATTGACCGGCACTCCGAGGACCTCATCTTTGATTTTTTAATTTAAATCGGCACGCCGAACAAAAAGAGTTGCCTACCTCTGATCTAGACAGTTTTTAATAAAACAGGATAGACTATGTAGAAATTTGGTAGGATCCCCTTTACCACCACATATAGTGAAAATAATAATTCGATTGCAGGTATTATTTGCAGACACTGGTCCATGCTGTATAGAATATTGGTGATAGGGTCGTCCACTCTGATGTTGGATCTCAGAAAAAAAAAGATTAATTCAACCTTCCTTCGCAGGGTTTAAAAAGAAAGGCTGTTTTCCTTGCCTTACATGTCAAAACTGTACGCATTTATTGAAGGGTGACACATTTGTACACCCGAAGACATATTAGTACAGTATCACATAGAACATTACCTAACTTGCAATAGTGATTTTGTCATATATTTGACACAGTGTCCCTGTAACCTGTGGTATGTGGGTGAAACTACTCTTGACTTGAAGACCCGAATAAATCAGAACAAGTATACAGTATGGAAAGGGAAATAAAATTTACCGGTATCTAGACACTTTTTTGAACAGAAACAGAGTCAGATCTTAAATTTAGAATTATTGATTACATTCCACCCCCCCAGATGGGGAGGCAATAGAGTCCGTATTTTAAAAAACAGGGAATTAGAATGGATTTTCTGACTAAATACCTTTAAAACTTCATGGTTTAAATGTAGATTTCAAAGTGCTTGGAGTGATTTAGAGGTTGGCTTTCCCTAGTGCTTAGTCTGTTGGGTCTAGGCAGTCTCGTGCTTCAGTGTAATTTGGTGCATTGATAATAGTAAAAATATTTAATGATATTTAGGGGTTGTTCACACTACCACTGGTGACCGTCAGTAGTGTCCGTTGCTATTGTCCGTTACAAGATTTTAGCAACGGACACTAGCTGAACCGTCAGAAAGCCGTTAAAATTTTCATTCATTTCAATGGGATTTTATCTTGTGTCTGTTAGTGTCTGTTTTACACCAAATCCGTCACATTTCTGTTATTTTCTGCGGACAAAAAATCCGACATGCAGGACTTGTGTCTGTGAAATAACGGTTTCATGACGGACATCAAGCATCCGTTATTTTTTAACATTAAAGTCTTTGGGTAACGGACTTATAACGGAGGGTAACTGATAGCCATCAGTAACCGTCCGTTATTTTGTGTCCGTTTTTTTTCTGAGCATGCTCAGAAAGGACAAGACAACTTTAGGGATACATGTAGAAATATATTTTAAACAGTTCATTTATGTAAAAAAATATATTTATGCATAAAAAAAAGATAAAAATAAAAAAGGTAAAAAAAAAACCCGTTTTTTTATTAAAAATTATAACTTTTTTTATTAAACAATGAAGAAAGGGAGAGTTGGTTTATTTAACCCCTTCCCACCGGAGGAATTTTTCGATTTTCATTTTTGACTCCTCACCTTCCAAACCCCATAACATTTTTATTTTTCCGTTCTCAGAGCCATATAAGGTCTTAATGTTTGCGGGACAAATTTTTCTTCATCATGCTACCATTTATTATTCTGTACAATGTACTGGGAAGTTGGAAAAAAATTCAGAATGGGGTGGATTTGAACAAAATGTGCATTTGTGCGTTCACTCTGCAGCCAAATGACATGTCATCTGTATTCTATGTTTTGGTACGATTCTGGGGATTCCAAATTTATATGGTTTTATTTACATTTTAACCACTTAAAAATCTAAAACTGTGCAAATATTTTTTTTCTAAAGTCGCCATATTCTGACACCTGTAACTTTTTTATACCTTCATGTACGGAGATGCATAGGGCGTCTTTTTTTGCGGGGCCAGGTGTCCTTTTTATTTATAACATTTTGGGGAATGTCTATTGCTTTCATCGCTTTTTATATAAATTTTTATCAGAGGCGAAACAGTGAAAAAACAGCGGTTTGGCAATTTTTTTTTCCTGCTACGGCGTTTACCGTAAGGGAAAAATATTTTTATAGGATTTGTAGTTCGGGCATTTTCGGACACAGGGATACCTAATGTGTATGTGTAGAGCAGCCTGCAATAGACGTAAAGCAGACAAGCCTAGGAGCCTTCAAAAGGCTCCCAGCTATCATGCCAACAGAACACCGGCCCTGGAGCTTCCTCTGGGTTCTGACAATCCCCAGCAAAATGGCGGCGCCCGTGCAGGTTAATGCCTGCGATCAGTGCAAGCACTGATTGCGGCATTAGCGCCGGGTCTCTGCTGTATAATAGAGCAGAAACCCGGCTGCTATGGCAGCCACTCAGCTCCTGAGCAGCCGTCATATTTAAATACCCGACATCCACCGTAATAGTCGGAAAGGGGTTAAGATAGTGTCAAGGGAGGCCTCCTCAGTTAGTTTGACCACTGAAGATCCCTTCCCTAACACCTTCTTTAAAGAAACCATTTACAAAACACAAGCAGAGGCAAAAGTGACTATTATGTTTCTGTAAATACTGTGGCAGTTGCAAGCATTGAAAATGGAGCAGTCAGCATGCTGAGGAATAAAGTCTCTCATTTTCAGTGCTTAGGACTTTAATCATTGAGACTTTTCAGGACATTTGACTGTCCAACAAAAGAAAAAAAAAGTCAGATGAAAAATTTACACTCTGCCATCCTGCCAGTCCACCCAACCTGCGTTGGAAAGAAAAAAAATCCTGCAAAATTGTCCCTCATGCGGCTGACAGCTACTGGATATAGCCAAATTGGATATAATTCCACACCAAACATAAAAAAAGGGGGTGGACAAAAGTATTGGCACCCTTTGAAAAATCATGTGATGCTTCTCTAATTTGTGTAATTAACAGCACCTGTTACTTACCTGTGGCACATAACAGGTGGTGGCAATAACTAAATCACACTTGCAGCCAGTTGAAATGGATTAAAATTGACTCAACCTCTGTCCTGTGTCCTTGTGTGTACCACATTGAGCATGGAGAAAAGAAAGAAGACCAAAGAACTGTCTGAGGACTTGAGAAGCAAAATTGTGAGGAAGCATGAGCAATCTCAAGGCTACAAGTCCATCTCCAAAGACCTGAATGTTCCTGTGTCTACCATGCGCAGTGTCATCAAGAAGTTTAAAGCCCATGGCACTGTGACTAACCTCCCTAGATGTGGACGGAAAAGAAAAATTGACGAGAGATTTCAACGAAAGATTGTGCGGATGGTGGCTAAAGAACCTCGACTAACATCCAAACAAGTTCTAGCTGCCCTGCAGTCCGAGGGTACAACAGTGTCAACCCGTACTATCCGTCGGCGTCTGAATGAAAAGGGACTCTATGGTAGGATACCCAGGAAGACCCCACTTCTGACCCAGAGACATAAAAAAGCCAGGCTGGAGTTTGCCAAAACTTACCTGAGAAAGCCAAAAACTTTTTGGAAGAATGTTCTCTGGTCAGATGAGACAAAAGTAGAGCTTTTTGGGAAAAGGCATCAACATAGAGTTTACAGGAAAAAAAAAAGAGGCCTTCAAAGAAAAGAACACGGTCCCTACAGTCAAACATGGCGGAGGTTCCCTGATGTTTTGGGGTTGCTTTGCTGCCTCTGGCACTGGACTGCTTGACCGTGTGCATGGCATTATGAAGTCTGAAGACTACCAACAAATTTTGCAGCATAATGTACGGCCCAGTGTGAGAAAGCTGGGTCTCCCTCAGAGGTCATGGGTCTTCCAACAGGACAATGACCCAAAACACACTTCAAAAAGCACTAGAAAATGGTTTGAGAGAAAGTACTGGAGACTTCTAAAGTGGCCAGCAATGAGTCCAGACCTGAATCCCATAGAACACCTGTGGAGAGATCTCAAAATGGCAGTTTGGAGAAGGCACCCTTCAAATCTCAGGGACCTGGAGAAATTTGCCAAAGAAGAATGGTCTAAAATTCCAGCAGAGCATTGTAATAAACTCATTGATGGTTACCGGAAGCGGTTGTTCGCAGTTATTTTGACTAAAGGTTGTGCTACTAAGTATTAGGCTGAGGGTGCCAATACTTTTGTCCGGCCCATTTTTGGAGTTTTATGTAAAATGATCAATGATTTGACTTTTTTTTTCATTCTCTTTTGTGTTTTTTCATTGCAAGCAAAATAAATGAAGATATTATTACCAAAGCATTTGTGATTGCAATCATTTTCTGGAAGAAATTGAGTATTATCTGACAGAATTGCAGGGGTGCCAATACTTTTGGCCAGCACTGTTATATATATATATATATATATATATATATATATATATATATAGTGGAAATACAGTGTTGATACTCACTGAAGGATCACTATCAAGCTCTCTTCTGGTGCTATGTTTCTCCACAAGTGGGTTTACTGCTTCTGGAGTCTGGTTGACAGTCGATGAAGAAGTTCATCAAAGATGGGAATAGTCATATGCAAGTAATCGTATTGGCACAGTTCTCTATACAGACTGGAATAGACTCCCCTTGTCATGCGGGCGGATGTAATAGGATGAAGCCAGAAGTCTCGCCTTCGCCGCCATCTCTGCCTGGAAATTCTTCTCCACTTAATCCTCAGCCTAATCATCTCTAGGTCAAAAATAAAAGATGGAGGAATCATTTTCAAAAATGACAGCAGCAGCGCAAGTAGAACTAGAACACTGAAACAATACTCTCCTCTCTAAAGTTGGCTCCAGACTGAATTTTCAGCTCTTTTTCCTGCTTTTATATTCTCTCTGTTGTCAGTCTGTGTTATGGCAACCAAATAAACACAAAAAACGGACTGAAAATTAACAGATGAAAATGGACACAAACGGTCACTAACTGATGCTTTTCTGTCCGTTTTTGGACACATAGGCATCAGTTACTGTCCGTTTGTGTCCGTTATTGTAGGTGTAATTTTTCTAATAAAAGTTGAGTTTTATTTATTATTTCATTTCTATATTTTTGACATTTTCTCTTTAATTGTATTATACGTATAGCATTTAGTGTATTAGTGTTAAGTAATAAATATATTTTATTATACAGAGTGTACTCTGAATACACTGTCATACTGTGTAAGGGAACAAAAATAAGTGTTAATATAAGGGATATAAAAGGAATGAATAATATGTATAATATGTACAGTGGGGAAAAAAGTATTTAGTCAGCCACCAATTGTGTAAGTTCTCCCACTTAAAAAGATGAGAGAGGCCTGTAATTGTCATCATAGGTAGACCTCAACTATGAGAGACAAAATGAGAAAACAAATCCAGAAAATCATATTGTCTGATTTTTTAAAGAATTTATTTGTAAATTATGGTGGAAAATAAGTATTTGGTCACCTACAAACAAGCAAGATTTCTGGCTCTCACAGACCTGTAACTTCTTCTTTAAGAGGCTCCTCTGTCCTCCACTCATTGCCTGTAGTAATGGCACCTTTTTGAAATTGTTATCAGTATAAAAGACACCTGTCCACAACCTCAAACAGTCACACTCCAAACTCCACTATGGTGAAGACCAAAGAGTTGTGGAAGGACACCAGAAACAAAATTGTAGACCTGCACCAGGCTGGGAAGACTGAATCTGCAATAGGCAAGCAGCTTGGTGTGAAGAAGTCAACTGTGGGAGCAATAATTAGAAAATGGAAGACATACAAGATCACTGATAATCTCCCTCGATCAGGGGCTTCACGCAAGATCTCACCCCATGGGGTCAAAATAATCACAAGTACGATGAGCAAAAATCCCAGAACCACACGGGGAGACCTAGTGAATGACCTGCAGAAAGCTGGGACTAACGTAACAAAGACTACCGTCAGTAACACACTACGCCGCCAGGGACTCAGCTCCTGCAGTGCCAGACGTGACCCCCTGCTTAAGCCAGTACATATCTGGGCCTGTCTGAAGTCTGCTAGAGAGCATTTGGATGTTCCAGAAAAGTATTGGGAGAATGTCATATGGTCAGATGAAACCAAAGTAGAACTGTTTGGTAGAAACACAACTCGTGGTGTTTGGAGGAGAGTGAATGCTGAGTTGCATCCAAAGAACACCATACCTACTGTGAAGCATGGGGGTGGCAACATCATGCTTTGGGACTGTTTCTCTGCAAAGGGACCAGGACGACTGATCCGTGTACATGAAAGAATGAATGGGGCCATGTATCGTGAGATTTTGAGTGCAAACCTCCTTCCATCAGCAAGGGCATTGAAGATGAAACGTGGCTGGATCTTTCAGCATGACAATGATCCCAAGCACATCGCCAGGGCAACGAGGGAGTGGCTTCGTAAGAAGCATTTCAAGGTCCTGGAGTGGCCTAGCCAGTCTCCAGACCTCAACCCCATAGAAAACCTTTGGAGGGAGTTGAAAGTCCGTGTTGCCCAGTGACAGCCCCAAAACATCACTGCTCTAGAGGAGATCTGCATGGAGGAATGGGCCAACATACCAGCAACAGTGTGTGCCAACCTTGTGAAGACTTACAGAAAACGTTTGACCTCTGTCATTGCCAACAAAGGATATATAACAAAGTATTGAGATGAACTTTTGTTATTGACCAAATACTTATTTTCCACCGTAATTTGCAAATAAATTCTTTAAAAATCAGACAATGTGATTTTCTCATTTTGTCTCTCATAGTTGAGGTCTACCTATGATGACAATTACAGGCTGGCCTCATCTTTTTAAGTGTGAGAACTTGCACAATTGGTGGCTGACTAAATACTTTTTTCCCCACTGTAACAGCAAGGGTTGAATGACACCGAACCGGACTTGTGGATCACTTGTCTTTGTTTATTGTTTTGTTATATTTTTTATTCATGTTAAATAAAAATATTTTTTTGTTAAATTATTTTTGTATGGCGCATATCCTGGTACAATATCATATACTTTTGGGCAGTTTGGTATATTAGTGGCCTTTTGGTGGTATTAGTAATAAGATCAGACAACTGCACATCTATAAGCCATGGGCATCTTTGGTTTTTATGTTCTTTCACCTTCCCTGGGCCTCCGATCATTATACTCGGGGGTCTGAAGACTATAATGGGGTCTGCCGGGTGTCCTCCAGTTTCAGTCTAAAAACGGTGGAGAGTAAAGTCCTCTGTGCAGGACTTTTGTCTCCTATGATTTTTGGTGGAATCTGTAGCGGAGTCTCCTACAGAAACTCCGACACAGATGTGAACCTAGCCTTAAAGGGGTTTTCCAGCCTGTATAGATCATCAGCATCTGATCTGTGGTGGTCTGACAACCAGACCTTGTACATATCAGCAGCAATAATGGAAACAGAGCAGCAGCCCTATCCACAGCATAGTGGTGGTTCCGGGGGAACTGCAGCTCTGCTCTTATTACTTGAATAGGAGTAGACTGCACGTGCTCCCTGTCCACTGCAGCTGCTTCTGGAACAGTTGATCTGTACAGGGTCTGGGTCTTGGACCCCCACAGATCACATACTGATGAACTGTCCTGTGCATAGGTCATCAATATGAAAAATCCATTTGAGGCCGGAAAACCCTTTTAACACCTTAACGACCTTGGAAGTACTATTAAGTCCTGGGCGCTAGGTACTTCGCGCACCAGGGCGTAATCACTATCTTTGCAGGTGGCATCGGAACCATAACCTCCTGTCGGAACTGAGTTCCGATCGGAGGTTTTAACACCTTGGATGCCGCGGTCAAACATGGCCGCGGCATCCAAGGAGTTCCGCCATCTTGTTGCCCCCCGGCACCCCCTGTGGCGAGATCGGGGGGTGCTGATATCTATAATCTGTAGCGCTGGGTCTGCTAGTGTCTTGCAGTCTATAGAGATCAAAGCATCTCTGGCACAGGTGTCCTAATGGAACACATGAAAAAGTTAAAAAAAAGTGAAAAAAAAAAATAAAGTATGTGAAAAAAATTTATAAAAGAATAAAGCCCAAAAAATTTCCTTTTCCTATATAAAATGAATTATATAAAAAAATGAACCTAAAAATTAATAAAAACAATACATATTTGGTATCGCCACATCCGTAACAACCTGTACAATAAAATTGAAACAATACACGGTGAACGTCGGGAAAAAAAGACGGAAAAAAAAAGCACCAAAATGATTTTTCACCATCTCACCTTACCAGGATTCCCCGTTAGTGAACAATAGCTTCATTTGCACATACAGCTGAAAACTGTCAGTGTAGGCCTTGGTCCGCAGGACCGCTGCTTACACAGTACATGCTAAATTGATAACGCTAAATACTGTACTCTGGAAAGACCTTCTGACGTCATAAGGTCACATGACAGAGTAGGCGTGTCTTTACTTGTAAGAAGGTCCTTTTACATGAAGAAAAGTATCCTGAGCAGTGGAGGAACATGGAGAGATGTGGGGTGCAGGGTGTACTGTGTGTGTGGGGGGGGGGGAGATGTGAGGTGCAGGGTGTATTGTGGGGTGCAGGGTGTACTGTGGGGTGGGAGAGATGTGAGGTGCAGGGTGTACTGTGAGGAGAGCGATGTGGGGTGCAGGGTGTAGTGTGGGGGGAGAGATGTGGGGTGCAGGGTGTACTGTGGGGGAGAGATGTGAGGTGCAGGGTGTACTGTGGGGTGGAGAGATGTGGGGTGCAGGGTGTACTGTGGGGGGAGAGATGTGGGGTTCAGGGTGTACTGTGGGGTGGGAGAGATGTGGGGTGCAGGGTGTACTGTGGGGGGGAGAGATGTGGGGTTCAGGGTGTACTGTGGGGTGGGAGAGATGTGGGGTGCAGGGTGTACTGTGGGGTGGAGAGATGTGGGGTGCAGGGTGTAGTGTGGGGGAGAGATGTGGGATGCAGGGTGTAGTGTGGGGGAGAGATGTGGGATGCAGGGTGTACTGTGGGGAGGAGAGATGTGGGGTGTAATGTGGGGGGAGAGATGAGGGGGGAATGGGGGTGCAGGCTGCGTGTGAGCAAGGGGGGGAATGGGGGAGGCAGGTTAATTTAAGGTGAAATTGCCGTGTTGGCACTTTGCGATAATTTAGTGGGCTTTGGGTTGCAGTTTGGGCACTCGGTCTCTAAAAGGTTCGCCATCACTGCACTATATCTTAGTAGTACTAGCAGTTCCCTACACTAGTGATAGGTAAATTGGCTTCCCATAAAACAATTGACCCTTGTGGATGTTGGGGATAAGCGCCTGTACAGCAGCCATGAACTCCCTAATCTACAGTGCTCCCTGTGCATTACAAATGTTTGTCATTGTCACTATGTCTTGCTGTGAACAAATAACCTTGAATATTGTCATTAGGGGTCAAGAACTATTGCAACTATTCCAGTTACCTGGTGTAACTGTATTAAAAAATTGTATTAAAAATTTGTTTCCCAGAAATAATGACCTCTACTACTTCATCACTACTTTCCCCTTAAATTTTTTTTTTGTTTTTCAGAAAAGTACATGGCCTTGTACTCAAAGAGTGACTAATCTTCTAAGCCTTTTCCACCACTTTACTTATTTGAATTGGCCCCTCAGGCTGGCATATCACTGTATACTAGTCTTTAGCTATTATTCCTATAGTGTGCCGTTAAACCATTTCCCAATAGAAAAAAACACTTTTCAAAACAGCCACTAGATGTCCCCATTGCACCAGTTTTACATGCAGTGTATTAAACGTATGCTGCAGTCATTTATCATATTTGTTTTCATCTAAATTGTGTGCAGAGATATTGCAAACCAACATAAACAAAGCAAGTTATGCGTTCCACAGGATAAGGGTTAACTTGCAGATAGTTGGAGGTCTGAGCACTCAGACCAGGGTACTGCCAGAGATAGCCAAATACTGTTCATATCACTAGATTGTCCTAACTCACTATCCCAAGTGCAGTTTACAATCTAAATGCCTTAACAGTATGTGGAGTGTGAGAGGAAATCCATGCAAACACACAGAGAACATACAAGCCCTCATGCAGGTGTTTTTCTTGATTTGAGCTCCGTAATCCAGTGCTGCAAGGCAATAGTACTAACCACTGAGCCACAGTACTTTCTGGTTTCCTTTGATGCAGTTTGCAGTCTGTACATCATAAATATATAACCTCTGACCTCAAGAGTGAGCTACTTGAAAAGGATTTATGACACACACACCCTCTCTCTCAGAAAGGAGAGAATTAACCTTTTAATGGCAAAAAAAAAAGAACCAGGTCAGCAGCATATAGTGAAAAAGGGGTTCTGTGGGGGAGGGTGTGGTACAAAAGAGAGCGTGACTACTATGTGGGGGGCACTGACAGGGGATAGGAATGATGGGAAGCTTGTATACATAGACATGTTGTGAACAAGTCTTCATGGCAGTTTGGGCCCAGGTAGACAAGGAAAGAAAATCTAAATGTTGCTAGCATTTTATGGATGGGATGCAACTGATGGATTGTGAGAAGTTGTATAGGGGGCCTGAGATGACTTTTGCACCATGGCCTTTAGTTACGTCCCTAGTTAATAGGTTTCCTCAAATTTGACCTCTGACCACCATTATAGTAAGCATATCTGACTTCGTTATACTAATACCACTTTGATTTTGACAATATGTATACTGTGCTGTTGGTGCTATACAAATACTGGGAAATAAATTATAATTAAAAATACATACAGTACAGACCAAAAGTTTGGACACACCTTCTCATTCCAAGAGTTTTCTGTATTTTCATGACTATAAAAATTGTAGATTCACACTGAAGGCATCAAAACTATGAATTAACACATGTGGAATTATATACTTAACAAAAAAGTGTGAAACAACTGAAAATATGTCTTATATTCTAGGTTCTTCAAAGTAGCCACCTTTTGCTTTGATTACTGCTTTGCACACTCTTGGCATTCTCTTAATGAGCTTCAAGAGGTAGTCACCTGAAATGGTTTTCACTTCACAGGTGTGCCCTGTCAGGTTTAATAAGTGGGATTTCTTGCCTTATAAATGGGGTTGGGACCATCAGTTGTGTTGTTCAGAAGTCAGGTGGATACACAGCTGATAGTCCTACTGAATGGAGTGTTAGAATTTGTATTATGGCAAGAAAAAAGCAGCTAAGTAAAGAAAAATGAGTGGCCATCATTACTTTAAGAAATGAAGGTCAGTCAGTCCGAAAAATTGGGAAAACTTTGAAAGTGTCCCCAAGTGCAGTGGCAAAAAC
Source organism: Leptodactylus fallax (assembly GCA_947044405.1). Classification (NCBI taxonomy): domain Eukaryota; kingdom Metazoa; phylum Chordata; class Amphibia; order Anura; family Leptodactylidae; genus Leptodactylus; species Leptodactylus fallax. The sequence continues at coordinate 11,470,278 of CAMRHE010000024.1, forward strand.
CATCAAGTGCTACAAAGAAACTGGCTCACATGATGACCACCCCAGCAAAAGAAGACCTAGAGTTACCTTAGCTGCGGAGGATAAGTTCATCCGAGTCACCAGCCTCAGAAATCGCAGGTTAACAGCAGCTCAGATTAGAGACCAGGTCAATGCCACACAGAGTTCTAGCAGCAGACACATCTCTACAACAACTGTTAAGAGGAGACTGTGTGCAGCAGGCCTTCATGGTAAAATAGCTGCTAGGAAACCACTGCTAAGGACAGGCAACAAGCAGAAGAGACTTGTTTGGGCTAAAGAACACAAGGAATGGACATTAGACCTGTGGAAATCTGTGCTTTGGTCTGATGAGTCCAAATTTGAGATCTTTGGTTCCAACCACCGTGTCTTTGTGCGATGCAGAAAAGGTGAACGAATGGACTCTACATGCCTGGTTCCCACCGTGAAGCATGGAGGAGGCGGTGTGATGGTGTGGGGGTGCTTTGCTGGTGACACTGTTGGGGATTTATTCAAAATTGAAGGAATACTGAACCAGCATGGTTACCACAGCATCTTGCAGCGGCATGGTATTCCATCCGGTTTGCGTTTAGTTGGACCATCATTTATTTTTCAACAGGACAATGACCCCAAACACACCTCCAGACTGTGTAAGAGCTATTTGACCAAGAAGGAGAGTGATGGGGTGTTACGCTAGATGACCTGGTCTCCACAGTCACCAGACCTGAACCCAATCGAGAGGGTTTGGGGTGAGCTGGACCGCAGAGTGAAGGCAAAAGGGCCAACAAGTGCTAAGCATCTCTGGGAACTCCTTCAAGACTGTTGGAAGACCATTTCAGGTGACTACCTCTTGAAGCTCATCAAGAGAATGCCAAGAGTGTGCAAAGCAGTAATCAAAGCAAAAGGTGGCTACTTTGAAGAACCTAGAATATAAGACATATTTTCAGTTGTTTCACACTTTTTTGTTAAGTATATAATTCCACATGTGTTAATTCATAGTTTTGATGCCTTCAGTGTGAATCTACAATTTTTATAGTCATGAAAATACAGAAAACTCTTGGAATGAGAAGGTGTGTCCAAACTTTTGGTCTGTACTGTATATACAGTAGATAGGATCCACATATAAACTCCTCTTACTGGTACGGTTTTGAATAGGAGAAAATGTGCGATGGCATGACCTACAATCCTACAGCCATATCTATAGTCACATAATCACATATTTGCATTTATAATACACTGATATGGTATACTTATTTGGAATGATTCATTGTTTATCGTAAGATCAAGTCATACTGCAAATTTATTAATGCATCTTCTTCAGGTCACTTTGGCTATTTGACAACATGAATGAGATACATAGATACATAATGAAGGAAATTAGGCTAATTATCATTAATTTAATTATGCAGACCATAGCCTGCCACTCAATAAAGATCACAGGAAAAGGTCACAATCACTTCTATATCAGCTTCACTACATGCAGCCATAGTCAATATTTCGGTAATTTAATGGGGTTATCAAGAGTTTTAAAAATCATGGCCTATCTTTAAGATAGACCATCTTAAGTGCCAGTTCTGTGTATCCATTGTTTACATTTGGGTGCACAGCACACCTTTAGGTTTAACCCAACGTGGCAGAAAAGCTGTTTTTTGTTGTTGCAGAATTTGCTGTATTTTTTGAGCCAAGCTCAAGAGTGGCTACAATAGGAATGGGAAATATATAGGAAGTACTTATACTACTCTATTCTGCTCAATCCACTCTTGGCTTTGGCTAAAAAAAAAAAACCTCAAAATAATTTGCAACAAAAAAATTGTTTTTCCTTTTCATTAACGTGTTTCCACAGACTTATTCAAAACACTGCATTTTCCATAGTGTCTGTCCTGAGTATACCAGCATTGTCTCATTCAATTGAATGGGACAACAATCCAGTACTCTAAATAGCTGATATGAAAACTATGGTTTTCTGAGTACACACAGCACCAGCACTAAAGGTAAACAATGAAAAGGCAGCAGAGCTTGCGGGAACGCTGTGGCTCCTTTAAAACGGTTTATCGACATGGTTGCTGAGAGTTGGATCCCCACCAATCTAAAACTGATGACCCAGCATAAGGATAGGCCATCAATTTAATAACTCGATAACAACTTTCATGCTAGGACAAACAGGCATTCCTTTGGTAATTGATTTGTGTATCCCACTGCTTTCACCCTCTCCATTGCAGTGGGTACAAGCTACAGTGAAAACCGTAATTTGATTTGTTCTGTGGATTTTTGTGCAGAATTTTTATGAGAATTGTTAAAATAATTTGTTTCCTGATATGCAAGTGTGCCCTAAGAACCGAAAAATTACTTATATTAAGAGATAGATACATTAATATAGCTGGAGGTCCTTCCACCTAAGTGGGTACATAGATGACAACCATATCATAATATGACCATAATATAACCATATCTGACCATTGTATAAGCAATGCTACGTCTGTTGCCGCCCCTACTACCTCTTGTGTCACCCCTCTACCTCATAGATTGTAAGCTCTTGCGAGCAGGGCCCTCAGTCCCAGTGTGTAAATTGACTATTTCTTTGTAATGTATCTTTTTTGTCAGTACTTGAACCCTACAAGTTGTACAGTGCAGCGGAATATGTTGGCGCTATATAAATAAAATGTATTATTATTATTATTATTATATCATCTAAAAACATTAGTAACATCTTTCTGTGATACTCTTGTGTTATCCATACCTTTCAGTTGTAGCTAGTACATTAAAGGGGTTATCCAGTTTGTAGTGTTGATGGCCTATGGGCCCTGTGAAAGATCCTCAGTGCGCCAACACCGCTTTGGCCCACACCTAAGACTTCTTTCATAAAAAACCACACTCACCGCCAGTGAGTGCAGGGTTCACAAGATAAATACAAGACAAGCTTTCTAAATTTTATATATTTATTAAACTCTAAATGGGTCGGTATTAACATCTAACACATGCAGTTCAGAACAGATATGTAGATATATGCAAGCATTAACAGTTACTAGTTACAATATACAGTACAATAAAATAAAAGGGAATAAAGGTGAAATGATTACTTTACCACACATATCCTGGATGTGGCTCTATAGTCCAACACTCACACATAGCATGTGGAGATCACCAGTGGAGGCAGCAGCATTAACTCCAGTATCTCAGCAACTCATCACAGCAGCCTCTCCTCATAGTAGCATCTTCATAGTAATCTCCCAGTGGTCTCAGCCCAATCTCCTCCCACTGACCTCTTACCTCATCTTTTATACCCTTGATTATACCACCCAGAATGAGGTCACCGGCGACAGCAAGTCTGATTGACTAATGCACTGAAGTCCAGATCCTTTGTAAGGAGATAGGATTAAGTGAAATGATACAATGTTATCAACCATGTCTGATCAACAGCCCAGGCTGAACAATGCATGTTTATTTGATCACCCAGGCCTATGTAAGAATTCAATGGAGCTATTCTGGGATGGATACAAAGCCCTATTGTTATATTGTTGCCTCTACTGATAACATACAACTAGGATTATGGCTGCGCACATTATGAGTAAAGGGAACTAAGAGGGAGATACGATACCCAGAGATCAAAATACAGCTTTGAGTTATAGCCATATTTAAGTGGAATCATCACACCTCCCCCTTTAGAGCGTGCACGGAGGAAGGCGGATCCGGTGATCACCTTCCGCAGGCACCTTAGTGGCTTGACCGCGATACCCTTCTTCTCTCTAGTCTGACTAAGGACAATTCTAAGACTCAGGCCCTGAGCCACGTACACTTGGCTACCTCCTGCCTGTTCTGGGTCCGCTTTCTGAGTACTGGCATCCTGTGGAGCCACACTCATGACCACAAGTCTTTGGGATACCAGTTCAGAGACCCCATCCCCATCCCCATCTCTCACACTAGCCGCTAGTTGGGAGAGTTCTAGGGGATTCTGCACCTCCCCCTTTGCTTCCAAACCTAGGGACCCCTCTGGTTCTGGCACAGGTATGTTTGGACCCTGTCCTCCCTCCCAGATGCCTTGCCCCTTTGGGCCTATACCCTGTTCCTCCTGTACTTGGGTGTGTGATGGTGATACCTTGGGCAAATGACTGAGATCATGCTTCCCCAAACCATCCCCACACAATACATTGACAGGTAATACATTTGACATTCCCCCTTCTTGGATCACACCTCCAGTACCCCATGCCATCTGCACTTGGGCCATGGGCACTCCTGGAATAGAACTGGACAGAAGAGACGTGTATGTCTCATACCGGGCCAGACTCCTCCGGCTTCAAGGGAGTGAGGCTAGTCACGGCGGTCTCAGCACCGACTCCAGGTGGTGTAGGCAACGGTTCAAGGGTCGGAACGCCCTCCACCCTTGTAGCACTCTGGCTGCGGGCTAACACCGAACTACCAGCAGTCCGTCCCTCACCTGGATCGGCCATGAGATCCACATAGCCTACCTGACCATCTGGCACATGGTCAGCAGTTGGGTGCTTATCGGATGCACTGGGCGAAATAGCAGAAGTCGCTTCCAGTGACTCAGAAGAGCTACCCTGTACACTTTCACAACAAGCATTGGCAATTACATTGACAGTACCTTCATTAGCAATTGTTAATTCACACCGGGCCTCAATGAGATCTGTGGTAGACATATTAACAAGCTAGGAGGGACACGCCCCCACAGATGTGGGTGTGTCTACAGACAAGGTCTCATTGGCTCCTAGCACGGGGGTGAACAAAGCATCAATAACATTTTTGCTGAGCTGGGTTGCAGGAAGCTCATTTGCATCTTCCCTGCTCTCAGCTGAAGGCAACTCATTAGCATTTACACTTACGGCCATGGGAAGTATCTCAGAGGGGGGGTTACGGGCCCTCTCTGCAGATATGACAGACACATTATCAACATTAATCATAGACAGTTTATCACAGTAAATTGGGGTGCTCCCCACCCCATATTGGAACATCATAGGTCCTAAATCAGTTCCCAACAGTACATTAGCAGGTAAATCAGTCAATAGTCCCACAGTCCGCATTCCTTTTCCTGCACCCCCGTCCAGATACACAGATGGGCCACCTGCTGTGGCTTGGGAAGCAGGGAAGTTCTCAGGGCGGTTGGGGCACTCCTCATTGAAATGTCCTGTCTGGTTACAGGCATGGCCCCGCCGCACCTCCCCTTGGGGTTTGGGGGAAGGTCACCCGGGCGCCCAGAGTTCTTGGGACAGGGGAGGGACCACCCGGGGTATAGTTTGTCTCACCCGACCTGACGACAGACGGCTGTGTTGAACTCTGGCCTGGCTTCTCCTTCCAACTTGAGGGTCTCTGCAGGGTTGTTGGAGTTTGCGCAGGGGCGGTTTGTGCCTGCTGGGAGAGCTCCCTCCTTTTGTGCTCAAGCTGATACTCCCTCTTGGCCTGTCGCTCAGCAGCCTTCCTCTCTCTCTCTGCCTGTCGCTCAGCAGCCTCACGATCAGCCTGCCGTTCTGCGGCCTGCCATTCTCGTTCTGCTGCCTCACGATCGGCCTGCCGTTCTTCTACAGCTTCCAGAAAACGGCACAACACCTGCAGGTATGTGTTAGGGTCACTAGTGCCTACTTGCTTTAGGGCCATTTGCCAGTATGAAGCCATTCCCCCGACAAGGCTGGGGCTACTGGTCCCTCCTGGTGAAGTAATCCTTGGGACCGGGCTGCTTGCCGCACTTCCTGGCCTAGCCCCAAAATCAGGACTCTGCTCGATTCTCTGCATGGCTGTGGCTGCCTCCATTTCAGCCATACGCTCAGGATCTCCAAAAGCCTGGTTCTGCAGTTCTTGAGCTCTGCTTCTGAGCCCACTAGCCATCCACTGGTATTTGCCAAATAAAAGATAGGATAGAATACAAAGAGTAAGGGAGGGGAACAGCACTGTATCAAACTTTCACTGTATCTTAATGCTTGCTTTAATACCGAGCTTGTCTCATAGGATTACTACAATCCCCAGTGTCTGAGTGATAAAGGTCACCAACACACGCTGTTTATCCTAAGATCCCACTACGCTGCCACCAATGTGAAAGATCCTCAGTGCGCCAACACCGCTTTGGCCCACACCTGAGTCTTCTTTCATAAAAAACCACACTCACCGCCAGTGAGTGCTGGGTTCACAAGATAAATACAAGACAAGCTTTCTAAATTTTATATATTTATTAACCCCTAAATGGGTCGGTATTAACATCTAACACATGCAGTTCAGAACAGATATGTAGATATATGCAAGCATTAACAGTTACTAGTTACAATATACAGTACAATAAAATAAAAGGGAATAAAGGTGAAATGATTACTTTACCACACATCTCCTTGATGTGGTTCTGTAGTCCAGCACTCACACATAGCATGTGGATATCACCAGTGGAGGAGGCGGGATTAACTCCAGCATCTCAGCAACTCATCACAGCAGCCTCTACTCATAGTAGCATCTTCATAGTAATCTCCCAGTGGTCTCAGCCCAATCTCCTCCCACTGACCTCTTACCTCATCTTTTATACCCTTGATTACACCACCCAGAATGAGGTCACCGGCGACAGCAAGTCTGATTGACTAACACACTCAAGTCCAGATCCTTTGTAAGGAGATAGGATTAAGTGAAATGATACAATGCTATCAACCATGTCTGATCAACAGCCCAGGCTGAACAATGCATGTTTATTTGATCACCCAGGCCTATGTAAGAATTCAATGGAGCTATTCTGGGATGGATACAAAGCCTTATTGTTATATTGTTGCCTCTACTGATAACATACAACTAGGATTATAGCTGCGCACATTATGAGTAAAGGGAACTAAGAGGGAGATACGATACCCAGAGATCAAAATACAGCTTTGAGTTATAGCCATATTTAAGTGGAATCATCACAGGCCCCCACAGATCACCTGTACTGCAGCTCTCGGTAATGTTTACAATGTGTACAAACTGTTGCGCCAGTATAGACTTCAATGTGTTATGTAAACATTACCGAGAGCTGCATTGTCTCGGTACAGATCTTCTGCTGGGGTTCCAGGTGTCAGACCCCCTCAGACCTAATATTGATGGCCTGTCCTATCCTTAGAAACCGCATAACCCCTTTAACCCCCATTTTACTGAAGTCATATTCCAGTATACTGGCCTCTAAATATAAAGGAAAATTTGGCATGGGAAGTGAATTTAAGGCTAAGGTCCCATGTAGCGAGCCACAGCCAAAAGAGTTTTCCTCTGTGAACTTTCTGCCCCTATTATACCTATATGGAAAACGCAAGCGTTTCCATAGGTATAATTGACATGCTGCGATTTACAAAAACGCAAGCAATTGCAGCATTTCTGCTGAAAATTTTTTCTGTAATATGTTGATGGAATTAGTCAGAATCCCATCCACTTTGCAGGTAAAGTAAAATGCTGTGGTTTTTTCGCTACGTGGGACTCAGGCCTAAAGTGGTTTTCCCATGAACCTAGCCATACTTAAAGTGTAACTAAACTTTCAGAAACCTTTTGATTTTCTGGCAGTATTTGTGTCATTAATAAATTTTGTAATATACTTTATTAACAAATTTTGGATCCTTTCTGTGAAATCCTGCGTTTGTTCACTCTTCCTCTTGCTTCTCTATTGAGAGCTGTTTCTGCCTCTCGCCAAATGTTACTGTGTACAGAGTACGGGGCTGTGTAATATGTAGAGAAAATGAGGGGAGGGTCACTTCAAATAGTTATAAAATCTACAAATTAGCTTTTTGTGTAATATTAGAGAGGAGATTCTTTTCTTTTTCCTTACATAGTAACATTCAGTGTGAGACAGAATAAAGCATATTACAAAATTTATTAATGACACAAATACTGTCAGAAAATCAAAAGTTGTCCGAAAGTTTAGTTACACTTTAAATTTGTAGACAAAAATAAAACATTGATGCAAATATAACTAATTAAAAATTTTCCAGCATTTTAAGGATTTTCTCTAACCATCTTTTGTCCTGATTGGTTGCCAAAGGTTATCACCATGAATGTAGGAACTATCTATGGTCTGGCATTTGTCAGAAAACCAGTCATGATTTCCTTATTGGGACCAAGTTATCTTCTTATGCATGCAGTGTGATAACCTGATAATCTGTCCACAATAAGGAAATCATGGCTGGGTTTCTGACAAGTGGCAAATCTTAGAAAGTTCCTGCAATCATTGTTGTATATATATACAGTACAGACCAAAAGTTTGGACACATCTTCCCATTCCAAGAGTTTTCCGTATTTTCATGACTATAAAAATTGTAGATTCACACTGAAGGCATCAAAACTATGAATTAACACATGTGGAATTATATACTTAACAAAAAAGTGTGAAACAACTGAAAATATGTCTTATATTCTAGGTTCTTCAAAGTAGCCACCTTTTGCTTTGATTACTGCTTTGCACACTCTTGGCATTCTCTTGATGAGCTTCAAGAGGTAGTCACCTAAAATGGTTTTCACTTCACAGGCGTGCCCTGTCAGGTTTAATAAGTGGGATCTCTTGCCTTATAAATGGGGTTGGGACCATCAGTTGTGTTGTTCAGAAGTCAGGTGGATACACAGCTGATAGTCCTACTGAATGGAGTGTTAGAATTTGTATTATGGCAAGAAAAAAGCAGCTAAGTAAAGAATAACGAGTGGCCATCATTACTTTAAGAAATGAAGGTCAGTCAGTCCAAAAAATTGGGAAAACTTTGAAACTGTCCCCAAGTGCAGTGGCCAAAACCATCAAGCGCTACAAAGAAACTGGCTCACATGAGGACCGCCCCAGGAAAGGAAGACCAAGAGTCATCTCTGCTGCGGAGGATAAGTTCATCCGAGTCACCAGCCTCAGAAATTGCAGGTTAACAGCAGCTCAGATTAGAGACCAGGTCAATGCCACACAGAGTTCTAGCAGCAGACACATCTCTACAACAACTGTTAAGAGGAGACTGTGTGCAGCAGGCCTTCATGGTAAAATAGCTGCTGGGAACGCTGCTACGCTAGATGACCTGGCCTCCACAGTCACCAGACCTGAACCCAATCGAGATGGTTTGGGGTGAGCTGGACCGCAGAGTCAAGGCAAAAGGGCCAACAAGTGCTAAGCATCTCTGGGAACTCCTTCAAGACTGTTGGAAGACCATTTAAGGCGACTACCTCTTGAAGCTCATTAAGAGAATGCCAAGAGTGTGCAAAGCAGTAATCAAAGCAAAAGTTGGCTACTTTGAAGAACCTAGAATATAAGACATATTTTCAGTTGTTTCACACTTTTTTGTTAAGTATATAATTCCACATGTGTTAATTCATAGTTTTGATGCCTTCAGTGTGAATCTACAATTTTTATAGTCATGAAAATACAGAAAACTCTTGGAATGAGAAGGTGTGTCCAAACTTTTGGTCAGTACTGTATATATATACAAAGTGGGACAAAAAAACTATCACTATTAGGGTATGTTCACACGGCAGAAAATGAAGAAAAATCCTCTTCATTTTCCGCCGCCGGCATTTTCGCTGCATCGCGGCATCCCGCTCCTGATTAGGCCTGGATGAATGGGCCTAATCAGGAAGGAGTCTTGAGCCGCAGACCCCACACCGTGGAATCCACGGCAAGATCGAGCAGGACGCTTCTTTTTTCTACGTCCTGCTGCGATCTCTGCCTTCCATGGAAAACAACGGGAGGCAGATTCTGGAGCGAAATCCGCCCCCAAATCTGCGGCAAATTTCTCCGTATGAACACACCCTTAAGATGGTTAGAGAAAATCTTTAAAACTCTACAAAATATTTATTTATTTATTTACATTTGCGAAAACATTTAATTTTTAATTGTCAATAAATATGATATATAATTATGTTAATTGGAAAACCCCTTTTAATGTTCTCCTGTTACTAACAGTAACACTAGAAAATATAGTAAGCAGGAGCATAACTAGGAACGATGGATCCCCATAGCAAATTTTGTTTGCCCCACCGGGATTCCATTATGGTATAATGCCCCCTTTCCTGGCCTCCACACAGTATAACACTCCGTGTACTGGCACCCCACATGGGGCAACACCCACTTTACTGACTCCACACATGGTATAATACACCCTTTACTGACCCCACAGTGTACTGCCTGCTTTGTTGGCCCCCATGCAGTAAACTGCCCCTTTACTGGCCCCCACACCTCCTTTTCTGAGCCCCACATAGTATACTTCCCCTTTACAGGTCCTCATAAAGTAAGGGCCCCATTTACCCATCCCTGCTCCTGCTCAGTGCCTCTATTGCTTTACCGCTCAGCCTATTGCATGTTACATCCTGATGCTGAACAGACGAGATGTCCAGATGCTGTTTAGTGTTGGGACACATTGTGCAGTGCTTCCTTGAGCTCAGGTAAAATGGAGATGAAAGTGAGCAAATAAATTTATCACACACACAAAAACACAAAAAGCTGGGGGCAGAGCCCCCTAATGTTGCGGGCACCATAGCAGCCACTAAGGAGGTAGTTCCACCCCTGATAGTGAGTATACAACCAATTAGCTACACACAACAGAGAATGTTCTGCCAGCATAGTTGACTTTGTTTTAGTTTAACTGGGCAACAAAAGTTGAAGGGTGATGAAAAGAAAGGAGCCTATTATACCTGGGTTGGAACTGTGAAAACTCTAATTTACAAGATTCATGAAAAATAATGGAATACTGTAGGTGTTGTGACCATTGATAACACTTACTGTATGTTTAAGAAGTACTGTAGCCAACATTAACTTGACTCAGCAAATGTCAAAGGGGTATTCCTATCTAACACATTTATTTATTTATGGCATATCCACAGTGACATCTGGGACTCACACCTATCTCGTAAACAGGGATTTCATGACCTCCTACTTGCATCCACTCAAAATGAAGAGATGGCCATACATGCACATAATAATAATAATAATAAATTTTATTTATATAGCGCCAACATATTCAGGCAGCACTGTACAATTTGTAGGGTTCAAGTACTGACAAAAGAGATACATTACAAAGAAATATTCAATTCACACACTGGGACTGAGGGCCCTGCTCACAAGAGCTTACAATCTATGAGGTAGAGGGGGTGACACAGGAGGTAGCAGGGGCGGCAACAGACGTAGCATTGTTTGTACAATGGTCAGACAATTCTGTAATAGAGGTTATTGTCATTACACATATATAAAGCTGTATGAGCCGTCATCAGTTGTGTCCTTTAACGTGCAGATGGTGCCTGGACATACAAAGTTAGTCTGATACAGCATCATATCCTGTGAGGTAATGTGGGAGTGTGAACAGAGGAGGGTATGTTTTAGGGATTCTAACTACAGAAGGGTTTACATTAGGAGTTGTGATAGGCCTATCTGAAAAGATATGTCTTTAGTTTACGCTTGAAGCTGTGGAAATTGGGGGTTAATCTAATAGTCCGGGATAGAGAATTCCAGAGAAGTGGTGCAACTCGGGAGAAGTCTTGTAGACAAGCGTGGGAGGTTCTGCTAATAGGGGATGTTAGTCTTAGGTCATTGAGTGAAAGGAGAGTACGGGTTGGGCGATAGACAGAGATGAGGGAGGAAATGTAGGGAGGTATGGAGAGCCTTGTGAATGAGGGTGATAAGTTTATATTGTATTCTGTATTGAATAGGCAGCCAATATAGTGACCAGCACAGACCAGAGGCATCGCTGTAGCGTCTAGACTGATAGATGAGCCTGGCCGCCGCATTCAGAATAGATTGTAGAGGGGAGAGTTTAGTAAGGGGAAGACCAATTAGTAAGGAGTTACAGTAATCAAGGCGAGAGTGAATCAGGGCAACAATAAGTGTCTTTAGTGTATTTGTGGTAAGGAAAGGGCGGATTCTGGAGATGTTTTTGAGGTGGAGATGACATGAGCGTGCGAGTGATTGGATATGGGGGGTGAAGGAAAGGTCTGAGTCAAACAAAACCCCGAGGCAGTGGGCATACTGCCTAGGAGTTATGGTAAGGCCAGAGACTACAATGGAGATATCAGGGACAGATCCATTAGATGGTGGAAACAGCAGTAGTTCAGTCTTTGAGAGATTCAGTTTCAGATAAAGCGAATACATGATATTTGAGACAGCAGAGAGGCAGTCACTGGTGTTCTGTATTATAATTGGGTGTCATCAGCATAAAGATGGTACCGGAAGCCAAATCTAGTGATGGTTTGTCCAATGGGGGCTGTGTAGAGGGAGAAGAGCAGGGAACCTAGGACCAAGCCCTGAGGAACCCCAATGGCAAGGGTAAGAGGGGAAGAAACAGAGCCCGCAAATGATACACAGAAAGTGCGGGCAGAGAGATAAGAGGAGAACCAGTAGAGAGCAGTGTCTGTGAGGCCGACAGAATGGAGCATAGTGAGGAGGAGTTGATGGTCAACAGTGTCAAATGCTGCTGAGAGATCTAGAAGAATAAGAAGAGAGTAATCACCTTTGGATTTAGCCGTCAGGAGATCATTGGAGACTTTTGTGAGGGCCGTTTCAGTAGAGTGCAGAGTGCGGAAACCAGATTGTAAGGGGTCAAGAAGAGAGTTAGCAGAAAGATAGCGGATTAAACGAGAATAGACTAAGCGTTCCAAGATTTTGGAGATAAAAGGAAGGTTAGAGACAGGTCAATAGTTAGCAGCACAGGACGGGTCAAGGGAGGATTTCTTCAGTAGTGGGGATATGACAGCATGTTTGAAAGAGGATGAGAAAATTCCAGAAGAGAGGTTAAAAATTTTAGTAAGGTAAGTTGTGACGGCAGGCGACAGAGACTGGAGAAGGTGTGAGAGAAAACGGTCACTACTACAGGTTGTAGGGTGAAAAGAAGAAAGTAGCTGAGATACTTCCTCCTCTGTAAGAGGTTCAAAAGATGAGAATGAACAGTCTGAAGTGTGGCTGGTGACGGCGTCAGTGCCACCTGGGGATTGGGCAGTTATTTCCTGACGGATCTTATCAATTTTATCACGGAAATAAGTGGCCAGGTCATCAGCGCTAAGGACTGTGAATGGCATCTGCACCTTGGGAGTGAGTAAGGAGTGAAAAGTTTCAAACAGCCTTTTAGGGTTACAGGAGAGAGAAGGGATGAAAGTGGTGAAATAGTCTTGTTTGGCTAGGTGAAGGGCAGAATTATAGGTTTTAAGCATAAATTTAAAGTGGAGGAAATCTGCAGGTGTATGTGATTTTCTCCACAGATGTTCAGCACACCTAGAGCACCGCTGAAGAAAATGTGTCTGTGGCGTGTGCCAGGGTTGCTGCCTTCTACATCTAAACTTTCGAGTGGAGGGGGGAGCCGCCTCATCCAATGCACTCTTCAGGGTTTTATTATAGTGACTGGTGGCTAGATTGGGGCAGGACAGTGAAGAGATGGGGGACAGAGAGGAGTGTAGAGTACCTGAGAGGTGCTGGGTGTTAATAGCATGTAGATTCCTATATGTATGATGAGTAGGTGTGTCCTGTGAAGGAGAGAAAGAACTGATGGGGAGAGACAGAAGGTTATGATCAGAGAGTAGCAGAGAAGAGTTAGTAAATTTAGAAACTGTGAGGAGTCGATAGAAGACAAGATCAATGGTGTTGCCATCTACATGTGTGGCGGAAGAGGAAAGTTGTGAAAGACCAAAAGACGTGGTTATTGAGAGAAACTGTTAGGCAGCTGGGGAGACAGGGGTGTCAGTGGGGATGTTAAAGTCACCCATGATAAGGGTAGGGTTTCCGGTGGGATGGCCTGAAAAGTCCACCCTTCCTGTTGTCAGGCCTAGAGGTGTGTGAGAATTGTAGGCCACCAAGAGACAGAGCAGCAGGGGAGGCCGTATCAGACTGCTGGATCCAGGTTTCAGTAAGGGCAAGCAAGTTGAGAGATTTACTGAGGAATAAGTCATTAATATATTCTAGTTTGTTACACACTGAGCGGGCGTTCCAGAGAGAACAGTTAAAAGAGACAGGAGAAAGATAAGGAGAGGGAACACGGTAAATATTGACATAGATGTGACTATTTTTGGAACTCCAATAGACCTGCGCATCAAAAGGCCATCTCCTCATTTTTAATGGCTGTGAGTCAGGGGTCCGGACCTGCACATGCATGACCATCTCTTAACTCTTAGTGGCTGTGAGTCAGAGGTCCAACAGACATGAATAGAGAGACATGCACATGCATGGCCATCTCCTCATTCTTAGTGACTGTGAGTCCGGGGTCCGGTGACCCCCATTCTTGGGATAGATACAGTCTCAGAGTTGGTAAATGCCATAAATGTGTGAGATAGTAATACCCCTTTAAATTGACATTAATTTGTTACATACCATTGAAATTAGATTATACAACAAATGTATTATAAAATTATGTTCTCACTAAAACACCAGGTTGTATGGATATATATTTAATAACATATGCTGTAAGCCCTGAAAAGTGAGAACATAGATGTAGGATTGGTGCCTATGTTTTACACGTGCCTTGGATGAGTAATGAACACTTCACTGGGCACATCTTATACCCGTGGAGTGAACATTTTAGCTGGGATGATTATTTGATAAGAATGCTGTTGTAACAGCATTCCAGTGCGAGAATGTGTCACACCCTATAATTAGATAAGTAAGCACATCACTAGGATATTACTGAGGATGGGACAACTATATTGCAATAAGTGGAAGCTATGGTTAAAGAGACAGTGCAGTTGTCTACACAGACATACATAATTGTAATCTTATAGCCTCTTAATCAGATATCAAGAATTAAGACATACAAATTGTGTAGATGGACCAAGAACAAAATGGACCAAGAAAAAAACTAACCCTAACCCTAAAATGTCTAGTCAACAGAAATAGGGAGCTACGTAACCATAGTAAAATGCAGTACTAAAATTTGTGGACAGCTTTTTGGTCTCCTCCTTTCTTAGCTTTTTTATTCACTCCAGATAATCTTACTCAGAAAAATTACACATACCTGTGCCACAATGTCTGCCCTATGTATCACTGATGAAATATCTGGGGTCTCGCAGTGTCACAGAAAGAGGTGACCTCAGGTATGTCTGTTGAGCAGGTCTGTCTGTTTAGAAATCCTGCAGATAGATGGCTTGCCTGGTTGTAGCTAATGGGGAAGATTTATCAATACTTCTATGCCAGATATTGTGTTGCACATTTGGTGCAAGGCCCTTTCTTGTACCAAACGTTGTGCAAATGTGGATGGAGTGGGGCAGGCCGGGGCAGGGACTGCTCAGCCTGACATATTTATTATAACTTACACCAGTTTTCTGGCTTGAGTTATAATGGAAATCTAGACCAGTTCCTAACTGGCGTAGATTTCCACTCTGGCACTGGGACATCCGCCTGCTTTATAAAGAGGCCAGAGATTCTTGTAAAATCTCTTGTTTTCTGCACCAGTTGAGGCCTTTATAAAGATAGGCGTATGATACACCAATCTTAACCACTTCAGGACTGCCCAGAGACTATTTACCTCCGGAAGTGGCTCTCTTGTTCTGCAAGGACGTACCGGTACATCCTTGCAGTTTTCAGCAACTGCATGAAATTGTGCAGCTGCAGAAACGAAGAACCGGCTGTAACTACAGCCGGAGCTCCCCTAGAGAAGGCAGGGAAGGTTTATTACCGTTCCTGCCTACCCGATCACTGTGTACTCAGCTATGGGCACCGCCATGATGCGGCTCCCCTCTGACCCAGCGGTCACATGATCCCCTGGGATCAGAGTCTGTGAGAGCTGCTGGGTCCTACAGGACCCAGATCAGCTCTGTAGTTATGGGCAGGAGGCTGTATTCCTCCTGCAACTGGGGCTAAACGTACCAGCCCAAGTTACAGGGGAAGTCAGCTTCCCCACCAAAAAAAATTGTGATCAGATGTCCCCAAAGATCTATTATGACCTTATGGGGACACAGTGTAAAAAAATAAAGAAAGGAAGGAAGGAAGGAAAAAGTAGAAAAGTAAAAAATTAAAATTAAAGTAAAATAATTAAAATTTGAAAAATGAAAAAATTAAAAGTGAAAAACAGACACGTTTTCCCTCCTCTTTTGTTTATATTTTCCCGGATATAAGAAAAATTAAAAAAAAACATGCAAAAATAAAAACAATATTAAAATAAAGCCCTGTGTGTCGCCGAAAAAAGACGCAGAAATTAGTTGAATAATGCAAATTATAAAAATGTTATAGCCCTCAAAACCGCACATACAAAAAACACTAAAACGTGGTCCTGAACCAGAAATTGGCCCGGTACAAAAGTGGTTAAGGACTGGGCCTCATTTTTCAAATCTGACATGTGTCACTTTATGTGGTAATAACTTAGAGACGCTTTGAAATTATTAAAGTGATTCTGAGACTGTTCTTTCATGATACATTGTACTTCGTGTTAGTGGCTTTTTTTTTTTTGTTTTTTGTTTTTTGTCCAAGATGGCGCCGCTGGAGTGGCAGCCTGCTGTAGCCGCTCTGAGACTCTCTCTCTTATTTTTCTTATTTTTCTTTCTTGGTCTTGTTTATCTCTCTACTTAAGGACTTTGCACTATGAAGAAACACACAAAGACCTGGAATTGGACCTTTGTGATACTTTTTTGTTTTTATCTGTCTTTTTGTTCTGCTTGAAATGGGAACTTTTGTGTCTGCAGACATTTCCTTTGTCTATCCCCAGAGAGAAAATTTTGCAGCTTAGAGACACAGCAGGGCTGCATACCATTTGCCCACCCATCTCCCAAGAGCTCTGGAGAAGGACTACTGTGTGCCCATACATCAGTTTAGATCCACATGTGGGACGTTTCCGTAGTCGGGAGAAATTACTTAGCAAATTGAGAATGCATTTTCTACTTTAACCCCTTGTGGAAATGAAAAAAAAATAGGGTTAAAGCAACATTTTATTTGAAAATACAGTCATATGAAAAAGTTTGGGCACCCCTATTAATCTTAATCATTTTTAGTTCTAAATATTTGGGTGTTTGCAACAGCCATTTCAATTTGATATATCTAATAACTGATGGACACAGTAATATTTCAGGATTGAAATGAGGTTTATTGTACTAACAGAAAATGTGCAATATGCATTAAACCAAAATTTGACCGGTGCAAAAATTTGGGTACCCTTATCATTTTATTGATTTGAATACTCCTAACTACTTTTTACTGACTTGCTGAAGCACAAAATTGGTTTTGTAACCTCACTGAGCTTTGAACTTCATAGCCAGGTGTATCCAATCATGAGAAAAGGTATTTAAGGTGGCCAATTGCAAGTTGTTCTCCTATTTGAATCTCCTCTGAAGAGCGGCATCATGGGCTCCTCAAAACAACTCTCAAATGATCTGAAAACAAAGATTGTTCAACATAGTTGTTCAGGGGAAGGATACAAAAAGTTGTCTCAGAGATTTAAGCTGTCAGTTTCCACTGTGAGGAACATAGTAAGGAAATGGAAGACCACAGGGACAGTTCTTGTTAAGCCCAGAAGTGGCAGGCCAAGAAAAATATCATAAAGGCAGAGAAGAAGAATGGTGAGAACAGTCAAGGACAATCCACAGACCACCTCCAAAGAGCTGCAGCATCATCTTGCTGCAGATGGTGTCACTGTGCATCGGTCAACAATACAGCACACTTTGCACAAGGAGAAGCTGTATGGGAGAGTGATGCGAAAGAAGCCGTTTCTGAAAGCACGCCACAAACAGAGTCGCCTGAGGTATGCAAAAGCACATTTGGACAAGCCAGCTTCATTTTGGAAGAAGGTCCTCTGGACTGATGAAACAAAGATTGAGTTGTTTGGTCATACAAAAAGGCGTTATGCATGGCGTCAAAAAAACACAGCATTCCAAGAAAAACACTTGCTACCCACTGTAAAATTTGGTGGAGGTTCCATCATGTGGCCAATGCCGGCACCGGGAATCTCATTAAAGTTGAGGGTCGCATGGATTCAACTCAGTATCAGCAGATTCTTGAGAATAATGTACAAGAATCAGTGACGAATTTGAAGTTACGCCGGGGATGGATATTTCAGCAAGACAATGATCCAAAACACAGCTCCAAATCTACTCAGGCATTCATGCAGAGGAACAATTACAATGTTCTGGAATGGCCATCCCAGTCCCCAGACCTGAATATCATTGAACATCTGTGGGATAATTTGAAGCGGGCTGTCCATGCTCGGCGACCATCAAACTTAACTGAACTGGAATTGTTTTGTAAAGAGGAATGGTCAAAAATACCTTCATCCAGGATCCAGGAACTGATTAAAAGCTACAGGAAGCGACTAGAGGCTGTTATTTTTGCAAAAGGATCTACTAAATATTAATGTCACTTTTCTGTTGAGGTGCCCATACTTTTGCACCGGTCAAATTTTGGTTTAATGCATATTGCACATTTTCTGTTAGTACAATAAACCTCATTTCAATCCTGAAATATTACTGTGTCCATCAGTTATTAGATATATCAAATTGATATGGCTGTTGCAAACACCCAAATATTTAGAACTAAAAATGATTAAGATTAATAGGGGTGCCCAAACTTTTTCATATGACTGTATGTCATATTCCAAATTTACTGCTCAATTCTGTGAATCACCTGTGGGGTCCAAATGCTCACTATACCCTTTGATAAATTCCTTGAGGGGTCTAGTTTAGAAAGTGGGGTCACATTTTGGGGGTTTCTACTGTTTTGGATCCTTGGGGGCTCTGCAAATGGGACATAAAAATTGTGCTTGAAAATTATTCCAGCAAAATCTGTCTTCCAAAATCCAATTGGCACTGTTTCTGTTCTAAGCACTGCCATGTGCCCGTACATCAGAGTACCAGTACATACGGGGTATTGTCATGTTCAAGAGAAATTGTGTAACAAAATGTAGGGTGCAATCTCTCCTTTAACCCCTTGTGAAAATGAAAAATTTGGGGTTAAAGTGACATTTTATTGTAAAAAAAAGTAATTTTTCATGTTTACATGCCAATGGTAAAAAATTCTGTGAAACACCTGTAGGGTCAAAGTGCTCACTATACCCTTTTGATAAATTCCTTGACTGCTCTAGTTTCCAAAATGGGGTCAATTGGTCATTTGGGGAGCTTTCCACTGTTCAGGCTCTTCAGGAGCTCTGCAAATGCAATATGGTGCCTGAAACAAAATCCAGCAAAATCTGCCCCCCAAAATCCCAATAGCACTCCTTCCGTTCTGGGCCCTACTGTGTGTCCATACATCAGTTTACATCCTCATGTGGAATAATTTCATGCTCAGGACAAATTGCTTAACAGATTGTGGAATACATTTTCTCCTTTAACCCCTTGTGAATGTGTAAATTCTAAGGCTAAATGAATATATTAGCAACAGAAATTGAAAAGTGTAAATTTGACCTCCATTTCGTTTTAATTGCTGTGAAATGCTGAAGGGTTAAGAAACCTTCTAAAGCTAAGGCCCCACATAGCGGGCCACAGCAAAAAAGGGCTGCGGGAAAAACCACGGCGGAAACACACTATGGTATTTCCCGCATTGCTTTTCACAGAAAGTGAAAATGGGGTGATTTATGGGAGTTTCTATTAGAGAGGCCTTTTAAAGACTTCTTCAGAACTGAACTGGTCCCTTGAAAAATGTGTTTTGAAAATATTTTTGAAAACTTGGAAAATTACTGCTTGACTTGTAAGTCTTATAATATCTGAAAAAAAATGAAACGATGACTAAAGTTTGATTGCAACATAAAGCAGAGATATGGTAAATTATATTTATGAAGCAATTTGGGTAGTATGACTTTCTATATGAAAGGCAAGCAATTTCAAAGTTTGAAAACTGCATTTTTTTCCAAATTTTCACCAAATTTTGTATTTTTTCATAATCAAAGATAAAACGTATTGACCAAAATTTACCACTAACACGAAGTACAATGTATCATGAAAGAACAGTCTCAGAATCACTTTAATAATTTCAAAGCGTCTCTAAGTTATTACCACATAAAGTGACACATGTCAGATTTGAAAAATGAGGCCCAGTCCTTAACCACTTTTGTGGACTGGGAAAGAAAAAGTGGGGGAGGGGCTGCAGAGCAGGAACTCTTCAGAGGATTAAAAAGAGGCGTTATAGACCAGCTGTTCCCTCCATTATGGGCAATGTGAGATCTCTTGCAAACAAGATGGATGAACTAACAGCGCTCACCAGGCATTATCAGGAGTTTCGGGTGTGCAGCATGATGCTACTTACAGAGACTTGGCTCACTGAAGTTACTCCGGACCCTCTCGTCTCCTTGGATAGTTTTAAACTCCTTCGGGCAGACAGGACAAGGGAGAGCGGTAAGAGGAAAGGAGGAGGGCTGGCAATGTTTGTGAATAATAGATGGTGCAATCCTAGGCACATTGTGATTAAGGAGCAAACTTGCTGTAAGGACATTGAACTATTAGCTGTGAGCATGAGACCTTTCTATCTACCAAGGGAACTATCATTTTGATAGCTGCATATGTCCCCCCCTCTGCGAAAGCTGACGCCGCCTGCGAGGTCCTACAAGCCACGCTGAGCCATTTACAGTCACAGCACCCCCAGGCCCTCCTTCTTGTGTCTGGTGATTTCAACCATGCCTCTCCATCATCCACACTGCCCAGTTTCACACAGTATGTAACCTGCCACACAAGAGACAACAAAACACTGGACTTGTTCTTTGCCAACGCGAGGGAGGCATATAACTCATCAGCCCTACTGCCCCTGGGAAGATCGGATCACAACCTAGTACATCTCCGACCTGTGTACAAGCCACTTGTACGTAGAGAACCAGCTGTCACCCGCACAGTGAGGATATGGTCCGAGGAGAGTGATGAGGCTCTGAGGGATTTTTTGACACAACCGCATGGGAAGTTTTGCAGGATTCTTATGGAGAAGATATAGAAGGACTCACACACTGCATAACGGACTACATTAATTTTTGTGTGGACAACACAGTACCCACAAAAGTGTTGAGGTGCTTCTCCAACAACAAACCATGGATCAACTCTGATATAAAAACACTACTTAAGGAGAAAAAGATGGCATTCAGGACAAGAGATAAGGAGGGGTTGAGGGAAGTACAAAAGGAGCTGAGGCATCAAATCAGGCAAGGAAAAGCCAGCTATAAGGAAAAAATGGAAAAGCAAATGGAAAGAAAAGACATAAGGGGGATCTGGGAGGAGCTTAAGTCAATTTCGGGTCATAAACAGTCTGTCTGCCAGATTGAGGCAGATGTTAATTGGCTTAATGAACTAAACCTATTCTTCAACAGATTTGATCACACACCAGCTCCTCCCACCCCAGCATGTCCTTCAGCTCCCCCCACAACAATGACTTCACCCCATTCACCCCATGCGGCTACTTCCCAACAGGCCAGTAAATCCAGAAATCCGTCTTTATCTGACCACAGTCTGACCTTCACACGGGCCCAGGTGAGGAAGGAGATGAAAAAGATCAAGGCGAGGAAAGCCGCAGGGCCAGATGACATCAGTGCAAGGCTAATTAAGACTTGTGGGGACCAGCTGTGTGGTATAATTACATATATGTATAATATGAGCCTGAGGCAGGAAATAGTCCCTGAATTATGGAAATCTTCTTGTGTGGTACCAGTTCCAAAGAAACCTCACCCTATGGACCTCAACGACTACAGACCTGTAGCACTGACATCCCACCTGATGAAGATCTTAGAGAGATTGGTTCTCACACATCTTCGCCCTCTAGTGAGCCCCGCTATGGACCCTCTCCAGTTTGCTTATCGGCCGGGCATTGGGGTAGATGATGCCATCATCCACCTTCTGCACAGGCCTCTGTCTCACCTTGAGAAACCAGGGAACACGGTGAGAATAATGTTCTTTGATTTCTCCAGTGCTTTTAACACCATATAGCCCAGGTTACTGAGAGACAAGCTGGGCCTTGCTGGAGTGGACCACCACCTCTCCAACTGGATCCTAGACTACCTCACAAATCGACCTCAATACGTGAGAGCCCAAGACTGTGTGTCAGGTACCGTGATCTGTAATACGGGGGCACCTCAGGGTACGGTTCTTGCCCCTTTCCTCTTCACACTGTACACTGCAGATTTTAGGTGCAACTCATCTAGCTGCTACCTACAGAAGTATTCTGACGACTCTGCAATAGTAGGCCTCATCACAGACGATGATGACAGGGAGTACAGAGAACTGAACCGGGTTTTTGTGGACTGGTGCCACCGGAACCACCTGAAGATTAACGCGGGAAAGACCAAGGAGATGGTGGTGGACTTCCGTAAAGGCAGATGCCCTCCAAAACCAGTGGACATCCTGGGGACGGACATCGAGATTGTGAACACCTATAAGTACCTGGGTTTGCTCCTTAATAATAAGCTGCACTGGGCAGATCATATGGAGGCCCTGTACAGGAAGGGCCACAGCAGGCTCTACCTGCTTAGGAAGCTGAGAGCCTTTGGAATCCGGGGGGCACTTCTTAGGACTTTCTTCAACTCGGTAGTGGCATCAGCCATCTTCTTTGGAGTGGCCTGCTGGGGGAGCAGTATATCAACCAGGAACAGAAATAAACTTGACAAGCTAACTAGAAGGGCCAGCTCTGTCCTGGGGAGCCCACTGGACCCAGTGCAGGTGGTGGGTGACGAAAGGATACTGTCCGTGGTGAGCTCCATGCGGGAGAAGAAGTCCCATCCCATGCATGAGACTGTGATCGCGCCGGGCAGTACTGTTAGTGATCGACTGCTTCACCCTAGGTGTGAGAAGGAGCGCTATTGGAAGTCTTTCCTCCCCACCGTGGTTAGGCTGTACAACCAACACCGACCTAAGCGGAGATCAATACACACAGAGAACTGAAATATCTTTCTGTCTGTTAAACCCCCCCCCCCCCTCTGCTACTTCTTATCTGTCTGTCTGCTATCAATGTAATGCCTCTTACCTTGGAACATTCTTGTACATGTTGTATTTGTATTTGTATCTGCTTATCTTATCTTTGCTGCTGTAACGCACTGAATTTCCCCATTGTGGGACTATTAAAGGACTATTATTATTATTATTATTAGAATGCTATACAGGTGCATCTCAATAAATTAGAATATCTTTGAAACGTTGAAACGTTCATTCATTTCAGTAATTTAGTAATACAATTCATAATCAGCGTCTTCCATGATTGTGCGTCCTACTGAACCAGATTGAGGGACCATTTAAAGGCTTAGGAAACCTTGGCAGGTGACACACGGAATTTAAAATACTGAACTTTTTTACAATATTCTAATTTTCTTAGATTAGGGTTTTCATTACCTGTAATCCATAATCAACATTTACAGAAATAAAACACTTGAAATAGAACACTCTGTGTGTAAAGAATCTAGAAAATATAGGAGGTCACTTTTTTAATTTAATAATTGATATAAATAAATGTTTCAAAGATATTCTAATTTATTGAGGTGCACCTGTATGCAGGGCAGAATTCCCACAAATAGTTCTCAGGCACCATGTCCCATTTGCAGGGCCCCTGAAGAACCAGAGCAGTGAAAACCTCCAAACAATGACCTCAGTTTGAAAACTAGACCCCTTAAGAAATTTATCAATTTATTTTCCAGAAATTGATGGACAACACAGGTTGAAAGGTAAATCCGTGCAAAGTACATCACAATATAAGGAGGTGATATACCATGGAAAATACATTTAAAAAATAATAATCCATGGATTTGTGGTATAGGCTGAAGCAATCCTTTATGCGCAGGCCAGTGTCACACTGATAAATTGTGTCTTTCCTTATTCCCCTTTTGGAAATGACTCTGCACCTTTTTTGGCTCTTCCCTTTCTTTGCAGTTTGTGGAACTTCACTGGGAAAGTGTTGCCTTGGTATAATACGGGCACCTTCAGTTACAGAAGTACTGGGGCCTGGCAGTCCTTCATTCCCAAATATCAGAGCCTTCAACTTCCTCTTGAAACTGAAGGAATGTCCCTGTCCTGCCTGCAGATCGTGATATCACAAAAGCATTATACACTACAATCAGTGGCGTAACTAGGAATGGCTGGGCCCCAAGGCGAACATTTGACATGGGGGCCCCCCCCCCCGAACCGCTGCCCCCAATCGCCCCCCCCCCCGAACCGCCCCCTCCAACCCCCCCCCCCCCAAAAAAAAAACGCATTCCTGCGCACACTATTATGTGCCATAGTGGCTCCTGCACACAGTATCATGCCCCATAGTGGCCCCTGCACACAGTATCATGCCCCATAGTGGCCCCTGCACACAGTATCATGTCCCATAGTGGCCTATGCACACAGTATCATGTCCCATAGTGGCCCCTGCACACAGTATCATGTCCCATAGTGGCCCCTGCACACAGTATCATGTCCCATAGTGGCCCCTGCACACAGTATCATGTCCCATAGTGGCCCCTGCACACAGTATCATGTCCCATAGTGGCCCCTGCACA
This sequence comes from Leptodactylus fallax, assembly GCA_947044405.1. NCBI lineage: Eukaryota > Metazoa > Chordata > Amphibia > Anura > Leptodactylidae > Leptodactylus > Leptodactylus fallax. The sequence goes on from CAMRHE010000024.1 coordinate 11,494,571, forward strand.
CAGTATCATGTCCCATAGTGGCCCCTGCACACAGTATCATGTCCAATAGTGGCCCCTGCACACAGTATCATGCCCCATAGTGGCCCCTGCACACAGTATCATGTCCCATAGTGGCCCCTGCACACAGTAACATGTCCCATAGTGGCCCCTGCACACAGTATCATGCCCCATAGTGGCCCCTACACTGAGTATTTTGCCCCATAGTGGCCCCTGCACACACTATTATATTCCCCATTGTGGACCACTCATGAACAATTATTATTATCTGAAAAGACCCCAGAGTATAATGATCGGAGACCCAGGGGAGGATACAAACAAAAAAAAACAACGTTGCTTACCTGTTCCTCGCTCCGGTGCATGCCCGTGCGCTACTTCGGCCTTCTTCAATGTTGGACCAGGCCGGCGTCACGTGATCCGGCCGGCGTCGTGACGCAAAATGACGTTCACTGACGTCTAGGACGTCACCAAACAGGCCCGAAGCCTGGAGAAGCATAGGAGAGGTAAGTACATTGCTTTTTATGTTCCCTCACCAACTCTGGGCCTCCGATTATTATACTCCGGGGTCTTTTCAAAGACCCTGGAGTATAATGATAGCAGTGATTGTGGGGTTTGGCCCGCAGCCTCACATACCAATCCCCACTCCTGCTCACAGCTGCCTCCGCAGAATCGGAAGCGCAGGCGGCCGTGAGTGGGACCCCGGGGAACGGTAAGTATATAGGGCCCGTTACCTGCTGGCCCTATATACTTTTTAAAAAAAAAAAAAAGCATTGGGGGCCCGCGGGGCCCCGTAATGTCCCGGGCCCTGTGGCAGCTGCTACCGCTGCTACCCCGGTACTTACGCCCCTGAGTACAATCTGTACAATGTGCACAGGCAGTTTTTTGTGCTACACTTTTGTTTTTCTCATAGCATTATAGAGCTTTAGGACTTGATCAAATAGATCAACCCCTCCCATGTACCTATTATATGCAATCCTGCATATAATAGGTACATGGGAGTAAGGGTACTGAGGTAAGGCTACTGGTACCACGTAGAAAGACAAGGGTGCTGCCGTTGACATGAATTGTGGTCAGTACAAGTACATCCCTCTTGTGCTTATACTTGACCAACAGCATATTCTCATTAATGATCCATTTACTGAATCAGTTAAAAAAAACGGACACATTAGCATCAGTTAGTGTCAGTGACCGTTTTTATACTGTCCGTTATATTGCTTTTTCTTTTGTTTTTGCTTTCTGAGCATGCGCAGAAAAAAATTGACAGTAATAACGGACAGTATAACGGTCACCTGTCCGTTACTGTCCGTTACCCATAGACTTTAATGTTAAAAACTAACCGACTCTTGACGTCCGTCATGAAACCGTTTTTCTTAACGGACACAAATGGACATGTGACGGATTGGGTGTATTACGAATACTAACGGTCACTAACGAACACCAGATAAAATCCCATTGAAATTGATGGAAATTTTAACGGATTTGTGACGGTTCAGCTAGTGTCTGTTATTAAAATCTTGTAACGGACTATAGCAACGGACACTACTGATGGTCACCATCAGTATTGTGAACGCCCTTGAGGGTTAAATATAATATGATCAGGAGTTCAGTCCCCTTTTCATACACATAAAAGAATCCTACTTGTGCAATGTAAGGTGGTGTAAAATCTTTTCCAGTATAATGACCAATGGCAGGCTACAAATCCCTAATAAACAGCTGGGCTATAAGGTCCCTGGGCTATTCACATGTTCTATATCAGGGATCAGCAACCTTCAGCACTCTAGCTGCTCTGAAACTACAACTCCAAGGATACATACTTGCTTGGATGTTAATAATAATAATAATAATAATAAATTTTATTTATATAGCGCCAACATATTCCGCAGCACTGTACAACTTGTAGGGTTCAAGTACTGACAAAAAAGATACATTACAAAGAAATAGTCAATTCACACACTGGGACTGAGGGCCCTGCTCGCAAGAGCTTACAATCTATGAGGTAGAGGGGGTGACACAAGAGGTAGCAGGGGCGGCAACAGACGTAGCATTGCTTATACAATGGTCAGACAATTTTGTAATAGAGGTTACTGTCATTACACATATATAAAGCTGTATATAAAATAAATATGAGCCGTCACCAGTCGTGTCCTTTAACATGCAGATGGTGCCTGGTCATATAGAGTTAGTCTAATACGACATCATATTCTGTGAGGTAATGTTGAAGCATAAACAGAGGAGGGTACATTTTAGGGATTCTCTTGAAACTCTCAAAGAAGTTGTAGTTTCACAGCAGCTGGAGAGCTGAAGGTTGTACATCCAAATCCTTCTATGGGGGTCTCTATGTTGGCGAAAGAAGAAACAAACTTAACAGTACAGATGAGGTTTTATCACTGCATGATTAAATAGGACCTTTAATGTCCTCATCAATGTGAGGTATTATATACCGCTAGAAAGCCGATAGTGCCCCGATGCTGAAGATATCTGTGCTGTTAATTTCGGCACTGATATCTCTCCACTGTCAGAAGGGTGGGCCTTACAGTCTAGTGTTATCACTGGGCTGTGAGGAATGCCCGCCCGACTGTACTCTAAAATAGCCTTGTACTGTCAGAGGGGGCGTTCCTCATAGCTTAGTGTCATCGCTGGGCGGTAAGGACAGTACAAGGCTATGTTAGAGTACAGTCAGGCGGGGGCATTCCTCACAGCCCAGCGATGATGCTAGGCTGTAAGGCCTGCCCTTATGACAGTGGTGAGATATCGGTGCCGAAATTAACGGCACCGATATCTCCATCACCAGGCACATACCAGGAAATCCGACCTTTCATGTACCGCACATTGATGAGGACATGAAAGGTCCTCTTTAAAAATAAAAAGACATATGAAAGTTTTTGTATTTTCCCCAGATGACAGGAGAGTCTGCAAACACAAATTTATGAGTCTTTGACATACTCAGGTCTAAATTTGTCACAAAGATGTATTACCACAACCTGTACCACAGAAAGTGAGGGTATCAGGTCTCAGGAACTTACTAGCTTAGGCTGGGTTAATACCAGTGTAGGGAACTGCCATTTCTACGAGTATATAATGTATCTGGCTTCTTTGCCCCTGCAGTTTGGCTTCAGAGACCCCAGGCATTTAGTGCAAGTTTTGTTTTGTAAATACAGTGAGTCAGACACATGTGAGGCAGAGCTGCTGGGGGGAGAGATGTGAGCAGAGCTGCTGGGACAGACATGTTATGTCTGGGGGAGTCTAAGAGCCACTTGTTCCTCTTTACTTCACAGTATATAGTTAGGTATGTGTTACCCCCTATATACTCACAGGACCTAGCTAGTGTAGGGAACTGCCATTTCTACTAGTATATAATGTATCTGGCTTCTTTGCCCCTGCAGTTTGGCTTCAGAGACCCCAGGCATTTAGTGCAAGTTTTGTTTTGTAAATACAGTGAGTCAGACACATGTGAGGCAGAGCTGCTGGGGGGAGAGATGTGAGCAGAGCTGCTGAGACAGACATGTTATGTCTGGGGGAGTCTAAGAGCCACTTGTTCCTCTTTACTTCACAGTATATAGTTAGGTATGTGTTACCCCCTATATACTCACAGGACCTAGCTAGTAACCGTAGTTAGGGATCCATATATATATATATATATATAGTTCAGGGCAGTGATAGGTTAGGCTTCCGAAGGCCAACTAGCTAGTTAGAGGCCCGGTGGCACTAGTAGTTTAGCTGGCAGGTTAAGGACTCAGTGTTAGGGTAGTCAGGCCTGCATCTACTGCCATCACCGTCGCCCTGTTTGCTGCCTGTGAAGAATCTCACCATCATCATCATCATCTCCTGATCGGCTGTCTGTCATCTCCTGGAAGAATCCGAGGATCCACAGTCATCCACAGGGGCCCCTGCATCTCTTCTGTTGCCTGGAGGTATTTTGCACCGGACTCTTGCTATATATCTATATATATACCCGGGTATATAACCTAAGACGGTTGAGGACTTGCTGGTTGTTGTAGTATTGCTGTGTTCTGAGTATATTGTATGTATGTATTATTACCCTGTTGATTCTTATAAAGCTACTGTTATAACCTTATGTGGTATCTGTATGTATTCTTCAGACTGTGAGATTAGTACAGTGATCCTTGTTAAGGCTACTAACTGTACTTCATGGGTAAGTCCCAGGAGGAGATCCTCCCTGTAATACAGAGGCTCTATCCTGGGTGGAGGCACTGATATATTTCATATATGTTCCCACTCTTCCCTTCAGCGAAGGCTTCAGGTCCCATTATACACACAGGTCAGCGCCAGAGTCTGTTGCGGGAGGGATAATACTCATACCCCCCCCAAATAGGGCTACATTTGGAGGCACTGCTGAGATTTAGAAGTGGGAATAGTCATTGATATGGAGAAGCGATATAGCTCAGAGGGGAACCTCCCACTAGCTACTACATGGGATTACCGACCTCCTGTTCCTCCCCTGGTTCAGGTAAAGGAAGAACCCCGCTCAGCCAGTTACCCCCCCAGTATGGCCGTCGCTAGCAGTTCCTCTAGTGACAGTGCTATTAGCACTTTAGCCAGGCTGACTGAAATGTTAGCTCAGGGCCTGCAGGCCACTCACTACAAGAAACTAAAAGTATTCTCTGGTAATGTCCCAGTACCACAAGGGGAGGAAAACTTTGAGATATGGAAAGAACATACTCTCCAATGCCTGAAGGAATGGTCTTGCTCTGAAGAAGGCAAGCGGCAGCGTATCAGTGAAAGTTTGCGGTCTCCTGCTGCAGAATTGATCCGCTTGTACAGAGACTCTCATGAAGGAGTGAGTGCATTGGACTATATACAAGTACTGTCTGATCACTTTGAGCCATACTATGACCTTGCTCAGATGGTTACTGATTACCGAATGGTTTGTCAAAAAGAAGGGGAAAATGTCTCTACTTTTATTAACCGTTTACAGCTACTTCTTTCACGTCTGGTGTACCACGCAGCTATATCTACTTCAGAGGTAGACGCTATGAGAACCAGTCAGTTGGTGAGAGGGTTACAACCTCATCATCCTCTTGCTCAAGTACTCAAGGTCTTACTATCTGATAGAGTCCTTCCATTTCCTGACTTAATGAAGTTAGTGAAGAAACAAGAAGCTGACATTAGTTTTAGTACCCCTAAGAAAGCGAAAAGCATCTCTAAAGAAGATGTTGTTCCTAATTCAAACAAGGACAAACCAGCGGAGCGGTCAGAACTTAGACAGTCCGCCACTCCACCCACTGCCACTCAATGGAGGAAGGATGCTAGAACCTGTTATAAATGTGGTCAGACGGGCCATACTGCCAGACAGTGTACGGAGGACAGTGAGGGATTGAGACACAGTGCTGTCTTCTCTATTCAGAATCAAAGACACCGAAGGAAGGCGGGCCGAGTAAATACCAGAGGCGCTATCGCGGGCTCCAGGTCCGTTGTCAAAGTCACTGTCAATGGTCATGCCGCTCCTGCCCTGTTTGATACAGGATCTCAAGTGACCCTGATTTATCGCTCGTTCTACCAAAAGTATCTGAGGGATATACCTCTTCAGTCTACAGGACAAATGAAATTGTGGGGGCTTAATTCAGGATCATATCCTGTAGATGGCAGCCTACAAGTAGTTATAGCTGTCCCTGAATTAGAAGATCAGAGTGTCGCTCCCATGAAGATTACGGCTCTTGTCTGTCCTGATACAGGGGATTCTTGTGCAGCTCCTGTGATACTTGGCACTAATTGTCCCGCAGTGCATTATGCTTTTCAGAAGTTTCTTGGAAGAGATTGGAACCCTGCAGCTCAGCCGGTGAATATATCTTCTGATCTTAGAGAACTCTGTGATGCCCTGTCTACTGGCTATCGACATGGAATGGTATATCATATCGGTGAGAGAACCGTGGAAGTTCCTGCCGGTGGGGAGAGAATTCTGAGAGTAGCCTCCAGCATTGCTCCCGATTTGCTTGAAGGGGGGAGTTATGTCCTTATGGAAACCCCTGAAGAAATGATTAACCAGAATGGCTGGATGGTGATCCCAGAGAGAAAGGACTGGAGAAATAAAGTGGAGTTATCTACCTGTGTGACAGTGAGGAACTGTTCACCGCATCCGATTGTAATTGGACCATACCAGAATGTGGCCCACTGCTACCCTGTGCTTGGAGTAAATCCATACGCTGAAGTGTGCAGGATTCAAATCCGAGATGCAATCCCTAATCTCAATCTTGACTTGAGTGATCCACATTTACCAGAGGCCTGGAATCAGCGACTGACACAGAAGTTGTCTGAATTATCGGAAGTGTTCTCCATGGATGATATGGATGTAGGTTGTGCTAAAAGTGCTCAACACACTTTCCAATTGACCGATTCTACTCCCTTCCGGGAGCGACCACGGAGAGTTGCTCCAAAGGATGTTGATGAGTTAAGACAGACTCTACAGCAAATGAAAGGTCAGGGGATCATTGTGGACAGTAAGAGCCCCTATGCCTCACCTATTGTGGTGGTAAGAAAAAAATCTGGAGCAATTCGCCTATGTGTGGATTACAGAACTCTGAACTGGAGAACCTTACCTGATCAGTATACACTGCCGAGAATTGAAGAAGCTCTGGAAGCTCTGAATGGAAACTGTTGGTTCACAGTGCTGGACCTAAGATCGGGATACTATCAAGTCCCAATGGCACCTGAGGATCAGGAAAAGACAGCCTTCATATGCCCCTTGGGTTTCTTTCAGTTCACTCGTATGCCGCAAGGTACAAAAGGTGCGCCAGCAACGTTCCAAAGGTTGATGGAAAGAGTGTTAGGTGATTTAGTGCCCCGGGAATGCCTTGTATATCTTGATGACATTATTGTGTTTGGAAAGACGCTGGAAGAACATGAAGAACGACTCATGAGAGTACTCCATCGCTTAAAAGAAGAGGGGCTGAAGTTGTCGGCTGACAAATGCAAATTTTGTAGATCTTCGGTCACTTATGTAGGTCATATTGTTTCTGCTGAAGGAGTTGCTACCGATCCTGGTAAGATTGAAGCTGTGGTGAATTGGCCCCGACCGCAAAATATTACTGAGTTGCAATCTTTCTTGGGGTTTTGTGGATTCTATCGACGATTTGTGGAAGGATATTCAAAAATTGCTCGAGCCCTCCTCGACCTGTTGAAGAGTGATGCAGGAGATCCGGGAAAGAAGAAAGGGTCTTCCAAAAGCCTTTTTGGCGATAGGTGGACTGCGGATTGTGAAGAAGCATTTAAGTTGTTGAAGAAGAAATTGACAGAAGCTCCCGTTCTGGCTTGTGCTGATGCACATAAGCCATATGTGCTACATGTAGATGCCAGCTTTGAAGGATTAGGTGGCGTGCTGCACCAAGAATACCCGGCCGGGTTACGGCCCATAGCTTTCATAAGTCGAAGTCTTTCTCCCAGCGAGAAAAATTATCCAGTACATAAATTGGAGTTTTTGGCGCTCAAGTGGGCCATTGTTGATAAATTACATGACTATTTATACGGAGCCACGTTTGAAGTAAGAACAGACAACAATCCACTGACATACGTTTTGTCAACCGCTAAACTCGATGCTACAGGACATCGCTGGTTGGCAGCTTTATCCAACTACCAATTCACACTCAAGTATAAATCGGGGCCTAAGAACATTGGGGCAGATGCTCTATCAAGATGGCCTGGATTACCTAGTCCGGAAGTAGTGGATGAATGGGAAGAAGTGCCAAGTCCTGGAGTAGGAGCTTTGTGTGCCATGGCTGCTGTAGTTGAAGACCGAGTAGCCTTTTCTGAAACTCGGCTTATTGACTCTATTGGGGGAGGTCCCGAAGCTGTACCAGACATGTTTGCCTACCCTGCCGCTTTAGGATCCTTTGAGAGTTGTTCTATATCTTCAAAGCGAATGATCTGGAGTCAAAAGACTGATCCTTTAATTGGACCTCTTTATCAAGCAGTGAGTTCTCAAGACAGAGAAATGTTAAAGACATCCCTACCCTCTGAATGCAGTCAACTTCTACGAGATTGGGAGAAGTTTGAAATAGACAATGGCCTACTTTATCGTGTGGTGCTGTATCATGATCACCCTGGAAGGCGCCAACTAGTTATTCCAAGCTGCTTTCAGAAGATGATTTTCCGAAGTCTGCATGATTATCATGGTCATTTGGGACCTGAGAAGACTTATGGCCTAATACAAGACCGATTCTACTGGCCCAAAATGAGAGATACCGTGACTCGTCTGTGTAGGTGCTGTCGCAGATGTTTGCAGAGGAAGACTGTCCCGGTTCGAGCGGCCTTCATGGGACACTTGAAGAGTTCGGGCCCCATGGATCTTGTCTGCATAGACTTCCTTTGTATTGACAGCGACTCCAGAGGATTTGGAAATGTATTGGTGGTGACTGATCACTTCACACGATATGCTCAAGCCTTTCCGACTAAGGATCAAAAAGCAGTCACTGTTGCAAGAGTGCTTTGGGAAAAGTATTTTATCCATTATGGCTTACCACACCGGTTGCATTCTGATCAAGGCCGGGATTTTGAGAGTAACCTGATCAAAGAGTTACTTCAGTTGTTGAACATCCGCAAAAGTCGGACGACGCCTTACCATCCAGAGGGAGATGCCCTTCCTGAAAGATTTAACAGGACTTTACTTGATATGCTTGGTACCTTACGAATTGAGGATAAGCGATCCTGGAGTAGAAAAGTGGAGGCTATGGTGCATGCCTATAATAGTACAAGGCACGAGAGCACAGGATATTCACCATACTTTCTGATGTTTGGAAGAGAGCCTAGGCTACCTATTGACATCTTGTTGGGAGTCTCTACCGATGGTATCAGTCATCGAGATCATTACCGATACGTGGCACGTTTGAAAGAAACGCTTAAGAGTGCTTATCAGCTGGCTGAGGAAAATGCGGCCAAAGTGAATGAAGGAAATAAAAGGAGATTTGATCTTCGAGTAAGATACCGAGAATTGAACCCTGGGGACCATGTTCTGCTACGGAATTTGGGAGCATCTGCAAAACATAAGCTGGCTGATCGATGGCGGAGTGAACTCTTTACAGTGGTAGATCGGTTGCCTGGAATACCAGTCTACAAGATAAAAGGACGGGACGGGAGGATCAGGACTTGGCATAGAAATCATTTGTTGCCTGTACCTCAGATTGATGGTATGGATATCTCCAATGATGGCTCGGCCTGCGATTCTCCACAGTCCTTAGCCGATATTCCACCTGACCTTCCTGAAACTCCTGAGAGTGATTGGACTGTGGCTCCTGAAGTTCCTAGATCACCAGTATCTTCTCCTTCAGGGAGACCTATGAACCCTCAAACTCCAGAATTCGTACCTAGATCTGTGTCTACAGATGAGCAGGGATCTAGCTCTCCTACGCCACCAGCACCATCCCCTCCCATGGCAGACAACCCTAGTTTAGGGCCTGGACATGCTAGTTTACCTCAGAGAGAGGTACGGAGAGGAGAGAGAATTAGACACCCTCCACCTATGCTGACATATGATAGTTTGGGGGACCCCAGATTTACTACTCAGCCTCATTTATACCATGCTTGGGTGGGTGCAGTGTCCACTTTGGTCAATATGTTACCAATTTTCGCTCCTGCTGGCATGTATACCTATTAACCTGTTGTGACTCTGTAAATGCAAAAGCAACCATATTGATATTGTCATTGGTAATGTTGACTGTATACTATGACTTTGTATGTCTTTGACGTGACGTAAAGATTTCACCAGAGGGAGAGTGTAGGGAACTGCCATTTCTACTAGTATATAATGTATCTGGCTTCTTTGCCCCTGCAGTTTGGCTTCAGAGACCCCAGGCATTTAGTGCAAGTTTTGTTTTGTAAATACAGTGAGTCAGACACATGTGAGGCAGAGCTGCTGGGGGGAGAGATGTGAGCAGAGCTGCTGAGACAGACATGTTATGTCTGGGGGAGTCTAAGAGCCACTTGTTCCTCTTTACTTCACAGTATATAGTTAGGTATGTGTTACCCCCTATATACTCACAGGACCTAGCTAGTAACCGTAGTTAGGGATCCTATATATATATATATATATATAGTTCAGGGCAGTGATAGGTTAGGCTTCCGAAGGCCAACTAGCTAGTTAGAGGCCCGGTGGCACTAGTAGTTTAGCTGGCAGGTTAAGGACTCAGTGTTAGGGTAGTCAGGCCTGCATCTACTGCCATCACCGTCGCCCTGTTTGCTGCCTGTGAAGAATCTCACCATCATCATCATCATCTCCTGATCGGCTGTCTGTCATCTCCTGGAAGAATCCGAGGATCCACAGTCATCCACAGGGGCCCCTGCATCTCTTCTGTTGCCTGGAGGTATTTTGCACCGGACTCTTGCTATATATCTATATATATACCCGGGTATATAACCTAAGACGGTTGAGGACTTGCTGGTTGTTGTAGTATTGCTGTGTTCTGAGTATATTGTATGTATGTATTATTACCCTGTTGATTCTTATAAAGCTACTGTTATAACCTTATGTGGTATCTGTATGTATTCTTCAGACTGTGAGATTAGTACAGTGATCCTTGTTAAGGCTACTAACTGTACTTCATGGGTAAGTCCCAGGAGGAGATCCTCCCTGTAATACAGAGGCTCTATCCTGGGTGGAGGCACTGATATATTTCATATATGTTCCCACTCTTCCCTTCAGCGAAGGCTTCAGGTCCCATTATACACACAGGTCAGCGCCAGAGTCTGTTGCGGGAGGGATAATACTCATACCCCCCCCAAATAGGGCTACACTAGTAACCGTAGTTAGGGATCCATATATATATATATAGTTCAGGGCAGTGATAGGTTAGGCTTCCGAAGGCCAACTAGCTAGTTAGAGGCCCGGTGGCACTAGTAGTTTAGCTGGCAGGTTAAGGACTCAGTGTTAGGGTAGTCAGGCCTGCATCTACTGCCGTCACCGTCGCCCTGTTTGCTGCCTGTGAAGAATCTCACCATCATCATCATCTCCTGATCGGCTGTCTGTCATCTCCTGGAAGAATCCGAGGATCCACAGTCATCCACAGGGGCCCCTGCATCTCTTCTGTTGCCTGGAGGTATTGTGCACTGGACTCTTGCTATATATTTATATATATACCCGGGTATATAACCTAAGACGGTTGAGGACTTGCTGGTTGTTGTAGTACTGCTGTGTTCTGAGTATATTGTATGTATGTATTATTACCCTGTTGATTCTTATAAAGCTACTGTTATAACCTTATGTGGTATCTGTATGTATTCTTCAGACTGTGAGATTAGTACAGTAATCCTTGTTAAGGCTACTAACTGTACTTCATGGCTAAGTCCCAGGAAGAGATCCTCCCTGTAATACAGAGGCTCTATCCTGGGTGGAGGCACTGATATATTTCATATATGTTCCCACTCTTCCCTTCAGCGAAGGCTTCAGGTCCCATTATACACACAGGTCAGCGCCAGAGTCTGTTGCGGGAGGGATAATACTCATACCCCCCCCCCAAATAGGGCTACATTTGGAGGCACTGCTGAGATTTAGAAGTGGGAATAGTCATTGATATGAAGAAGCTCTGGAAGCTCTGAATGGAAACTGTTGGTTCACAGTGCTGGACCTAAGATCGGGATACTATCAAGTCCCAATGGCACCTGAGGATCAGGAAAAGACAGCCTTCATATGCCCCTTGGGTTTCTTTCAGTTCACTCGTATGCCGCAAGGTACAAAAGGTGCGCCAGCAACGTTCCAAAGGTTGATGGAAAGAGTGTTAGGTGATTTAGTGCCCCGGGAATGCCTTGTATATCTTGATGACATTATTGTGTTTGGAAAGACGCTGGAAGAACATGAAGAACGACTCATGAGAGTACTCCATCGCTTAAAAGAAGAGGGGCTGAAGTTGTCGGCTGACAAATGCAAATTTTGTAGATCTTCGGTCACTTATGTAGGTCATATTGTTTCTGCTGAAGGAGTTGCTACCGATCCTGGTAAGATTGAAGCTGTGGTGAATTGGCCCCGACCGCAAAATATTACGGAGTTGCAATCTTTCTTGGGGTTTTGTGGATTCTATCGACGATTTGTGGAAGGATATTCAAAAATTGCTCGAGCCCTCCTCGACCTGTTGAAGAGTGATGCAGGAGATCCGGGAAAGAAGAAAGGGTCTTCCAAAAGCCTTTTTGGCGATAGGTGGACTGCGGATTGTGAAGAAGCATTTAAGTTGTTGAAGAAGAAATTGACAGAAGCTCCCGTTCTGGCTTATGCTGATGCACATAAGCCATATGTGCTACATGTAGATGCCAGCTTTGAAGGATTAGGTGGCGTGCTGCACCAAGAATACCCGGCCGGGTTACGGCCCATAGCTTTCATAAGTCGAAGTCTTTCTCCCAGCGAGAAAAATTATCCAGTACATAAATTGGAGTTTTTGGCGCTCAAGTGGGCCATTGTTGATAAATTACATGACTATTTATACGGAGCCACGTTTGAAGTAAGAACAGACAACAATCCACTGACATACGTTTTGTCAACCGCTAAACTCGATGCTACAGGTCATCGCTGGTTGGCAGCTTTATCCAACTACCAATTCACACTCAAGTATAAATCGGGGCCTAAGAACATTGGGGCAGATGCTCTATCAAGACGGCCTGGATTACCTAGTCCGGAAGTAGTGGATGAATGGGAAGAAGTGCCAAGTCCTGGAGTAGGAGCTTTGTGTGCCATGGCTGCTGTAGTTGAAGACCGAGTAGCCTTTTCTGAAACTCGGCTTATTGACTCTATTGGGGGAGGTCCCGAAGCTGTACCAGACATGTTTGCCTACCCTGCCGCTTTAGGATCCTTTGAGAGTTGTTCTATATCTTCAAAGCGAATGATCTGGAGTCAAAAGACTGATCCTTTAATTGGACCTCTTTATCAAGCAGTGAGTTCTCAAGACAGAGAAATGTTAAAGACATCCCTACCCTCTGAATGCAGTCAACTTCTACGAGATTGGGAGAAGTTTGAAATAGACAATGGCCTACTTTATCGTGTGGTGCTGTATCATGATCACCCTGGAAGGCGCCAACTAGTTATTCCAAGCTGCTTTCAGAAGATGATTTTCCGAAGTCTGCATGATTATCATGGTCATTTGGGACCTGAGAAGACTTATGGCCTAATACAAGACCGATTCTACTGGCCCAAAATGAGAGATACCGTGACTCGTCTGTGTAGGTGCTGTCGCAGATGTTTGCAGAGGAAGACTGTCCCGGTTCGAGCGGCCTTCATGGGACACTTGAAGAGTTCGGGCCCCATGGATCTTGTCTGCATAGACTTCCTTTGTATTGACAACGACTCCAGAGGATTTGGAAATGTATTGGTGGTGACTGATCACTTCACACGATATGCTCAAGCCTTTCCGACTAAGGATCAAAAAGCAGTCACTGTTGCAAGAGTGCTTTGGGAAAAGTATTTTATCCATTATGGCTTACCACACCGGTTGCATTCTGATCAAGGCCGGGATTTTGAGAGTAACCTGATCAAAGAGTTACTTCAGTTGTTGAACATCCGCAAAAGTCGGACGACGCCTTACCATCCAGAGGGAGATGCCCTTCCTGAAAGATTTAACAGGACTTTACTTGATATGCTTGGTACCTTACGAATTGAGGATAAGCGATCCTGGAGTAGAAAAGTGGAGGCTATGGTGCATGCCTATAATAGTACAAGGCACGAGAGCACAGGATATTCACCATACTTTCTGATGTTTGGAAGAGAGCCTAGGCTACCTATTGACATCTTGTTGGGAGTCTCTACCGATGGTATCAGTCATCGAGATCATTACCGATACGTGGCACGTTTGAAAGAAACGCTTAAGAGTGCTTATCAGCTGGCTGAGGAAAATGCGGCCAAAGTGAATGAAGGAAATAAAAGGAGATTTGATCTTCGAGTAAGATACCGAGAATTGAACCCTGGGGACCATGTTCTGCTACGGAATTTGGGAGCATCTGCAAAACATAAGCTGGCTGATCGATGGCGGAGTGAACTCTTTACAGTGGTAGATCGGTTGCCTGGAATACCAGTCTACAAGATAAAAGGACGGGACGGGAGGATCAGGACTTGGCATAGAAATCATTTGTTGCCTGTACCTCAGATTGATGGTATGGATATCTCCAATGATGGCTCGGCCTGCGATTCTCCACAGTCCTTAGCCGATATTCCACCTGACCTTCCTGAAACTCCTGAGAGTGATTGGACTGTGGCTCCTGAAGTTCCTAGATCACCAGTATCTTCTCCTTCAGGGAGACCTATGAACCCTCAAACTCCAGAATTCGTACCTAGATCTGTGTCTACAGATGAGCAGGGATCTAGCTCTCCTACGCCACCAGCACCATCCCCTCCCATGGCAGACAACCCTAGTTTAGGGCCTGGACATGCTAGTTTACCTCAGAGAGAGGTACGGAGAGGAGAGAGAATTAGACACCCTCCACCTATGCTGACATATGATAGTTTGGGGGACCCCAGATTTACTACTCAGCCTCATTTATACCATGCTTGGGTGGGTGCAGTGTCCACTTTGGTCAATATGTTACCAATTTTCGCTCCTGCTGGCATGTATACCTATTAACCTGTTGTGACTCTGTAAATGCAAAAGCAACCATATTGATATTGTCATTGGTAATGTTGACTGTATACTATGACTTTGTATGTCTTTGACGTGACGTAAAGATTTCACCAGAGGGAGAGTGTAGGGAACTGCCATTTCTACTAGTATATAATGTATCTGGCTTCTTTGCCCCTGCAGTTTGGCTTCAGAGACCCCAGGCATTTAGTGCAAGTTTTGTTTTGTAAATACAGTGAGTCAGACACATGTGAGGCAGAGCTGCTGGGGGGAGAGATGTGAGCAGAGCTGCTGGGACAGACATGTTATGTCTGGGGGAGTCTAAGAGCCACTTGTTCCTCTTTACTTCACAGTATATAGTTAGGTATGTGTTACCCCCTATATACTCACAGGACCTAGCTAGTAACCGTAGTTAGGGATCCATATATATATATATAGTTCAGGGCAGTGATAGGTTAGGCTTCCGAAGGCCAACTAGCTAGTTAGAGGCCCGGTGGCACTAGTAGTTTAGCTGGCAGGTTAAGGACTCAGTGTTAGGGTAGTCAGGCCTGCATCTACTGCCGTCACCGTCGCCCTGTTTGCTGCCTGTGAAGAATCTCACCATCATCATCATCTCCTGATCGGCTGTCTGTCATCTCCTGGAAGAATCCGAGGATCCACAGTCATCCACAGGGGCCCCTGCATCTCTTCTGTTGCCTGGAGGTATTGTGCACTGGACTCTTGCTATATATTTATATATATACCCGGGTATATAACCTAAGACGGTTGAGGACTTGCTGGTTGTTGTAGTACTGCTGTGTTCTGAGTATATTGTATGTATGTATTATTACCCTGTTGATTCTTATAAAGCTACTGTTATAACCTTATGTGGTATCTGTATGTATTCTTCAGACTGTGAGATTAGTACAGTAATCCTTGTTAAGGCTACTAACTGTACTTCATGGGTAAGTCCCAGGAAGAGATCCTCCCTGTAATACAGAGGCTCTATCCTGGGTGGAGGCACTGATATATTTCATATATGTTCCCACTCTTCCCTTCAGCGAAGGCTTCAGGTCCCATTATACACACAGGTCAGCGCCAGAGTCTGTTGCGGGAGGGATAATACTCATACCCCCCCCCCAAATAGGGCTACACCAGTTTTGTTATTTCAATTGTTATTCTCTGATGTAGGTTTTAGGAGCAGAACAACAAAAATATGCCTGTGCCTGTCTCATGACATACACGAATAACACTGAACAGACACCCTTGGCCTTAATGAGGTCTGATGAATTTACAACAGGGAAATGATGTGCTATTTTGTCCTATATGTTTGACAAAATCTTCAGTGGTGGCTCTGTGACACAGATGTGAATGTGCCCTTAAAGCATAACGCCAGTTATAAACAACTGTTAAATATTATTAGATTGCAATATTCATGACCTGTAAGGGTTAAGTCTATGCTGCTGACAGCACTGTTGTATCTTATAGTGCATGGGTGTAGTTACAGTACACTATACTATTTTAGTGTTGTCCAAATACAGATGTAAAATGTATAAGGATGTTGGGGAACACACCCTCTCATGAATATAAATGATTGACAGACACACATGTCTGGGTCTTCGTCTTTCTGTCTACTTCCTCTGACACCTGGAGAAGGCCAACCCATGGATGAATAAGCATGAACCAAGATTTCTGCGAGAGAACCAGCTTGAAGAAAACTCTGAACTTCTCCCATGATGTAAGACATTGACTGATATTTTTACTGTATCTGTTTTTCCATGAAGACTTCAATAAATTTCCATGTTTCTATAAGAAGTTGAATCCTCCAATAATGTTACCTTATGGGTCAACACGTGAGTAAGAATTTCATTCAAGCATATAGTATTTTACAACTTTTCATAATTTAATAGCACAAGTAAATATGTGAAACTTTGTAATATATTTTATTAAAGAAATATGTTTTCTTCTCCACTTTTCAGGCAGAGTTACTTTCTACATATTAGTCCAGAAAGACACTCAAATAATTGCTACTGCTACACTCTGTGCTCTTTTAACATTGTAGATAAGAGGCTACAAGTGCACAGAATGAGGAAATCAATTAACCAGCCGACAGCAACCTCCTACTTCCCTGTTCCCTTCTCCATAGAGCTCTATGTATGAGGCTGAATCAGATTGAACATAAGGAGCAGAACAGCTTGATAAATGGAGAAGGAAACAGATCTACTTAATAAGATATATTACAAAGTTTCTTATATTCATATTCACTATTCATGAAGTCCTGCATGTCCGACTTTGTTTCCGAGGAAAAAAAAGGATTCGCAGCGCAGAGGGTGCAATCGGACACCCTCGCATTGCTTTAAAAACCCATTCAAATGAATGGGTTTTTAACCAATGCGTCGCTGACCGGTCTGTATCCGATGCCAATCCCGTTCGCCGAGATTTTCACTCGGATTGGCAACGGACGGACTGGAACGCAGGTGTGAACCCACCCTAAGTCCCACAAATTAACTCCTGTCCTGACAAGGACAGTCCCACACACTCTCCCTATGTTTCCCTAAACACTCTGTATTCCAACGTATTTCATGTCTCGCAATTCAAGGGAGAACAATCTTCAGGGTATGTAGGGGTGTAATAAAGTAGGAGAAAAGTTTTATTTATATATTCTATGATCCTTTGCTTGAATTTGGGATATCTGGTGTATTTCACGACTACGTTTTGGTCAAATAACGTGTGCTTATGTGCTTATCTTTGAACCAAATACAGATTCACAATTTTTTCCATTTGCTATAGTACTTTCCTTTAGTGTATATATGTGTTTGTTTACATACTCTATAATATTATGCATAAAGAATGCACAGTTTGCATTTGTGCAATGTATGCAAGATTTGAACAGCTGTTTGAGGTAGGGAGGCTAATCCAGAGCTGAAACACCCTAGTAAATATGCCTATTTGGCTGATATTAAGAAAGAAGGTCCAAGGAGGGCCTCACTACAGCAGAGTGTTGCTTCCAGGAAACAGGAGAATGACTGTTGGGGATAGGAGTGCAACAAAGGTCAGAGCGATAACAGGGGGGTAACAGGGCAGTCTGTTATTAACAGTCAGGGTAATCTGCCACGGAGACTGTGAAGCTGAACATCAGAGCCAATCTGTTTTCAGGTTACATGAGTCAGAATGTTGACTGCAGAATTGTTGGTGAGATTGTCCTTTGACTGGGATAATATGATTTTTGATTTTCTAGCAAAAGAGAAACTTCCTTGTACCTTTCTGCTTGTTTATGTAGTAAACTGAGGCTAAATTGTCCATTTGAAAAAGGACATTGCAATTGTGAAGGCGAAGCCATAATGAGCAAGGGTCAACTTAATAGTTCTGAGTTCACTCAAATTGGAAGAAGGCATCCTTTCTTGTGGAGTCTAGCTTGGTTGGCATCACTGACTCTCTACATGTGATGAGAAAGAAATCAGTCTTTCTAAGAAGATTGATGTCTACACCATGCAGATAAAATATTGTGTTAAATGGTGTAAATGTGGGTTTTGGCCCAAGGGAAAGCATCAGTGGCTGATGTTAAGAGGACTAGTATTCTCACCGTGAGGAAATAGACATTTTGTTGACTGAAACATTTTATTCATGTCTGTTGTGAAAATTTATTATCCACTCCAGGGATTTTATTCCTAGAACTGGAAATAGTTCAGATTTTGGCTTGATCAGGAATCCATGATCCTCCAAGGACTCTGAAGGTCAACTGTCGCTGAAGAAGCTGAGATTGTCTGGATAGCAATAACAAGGAGCTTCCTGAGGACTAGAAAAATAGGCACATGTAAGTATGTGTCAGTTAAGTGTATGGAAATCATGAAGCCACCTTGGCTGTAGGATTGCTCGGAATGATTGGATGGTCTCCACTTTAAACCTCTTCATTAGACACTTGTTCACATCTGCTAAATCCATGATGAGTTTTCACTTGTTGCCTGGTCTTGGCACTGTGAAAAAAATACAGAGTAAACTTAAAACTTAGTGATGAGGGATTTGTTCCAGAACTGCTTTCTGAAGAAAATTCTGAAGCATAGTGGAAGCATGATAACTTGATTCCACTTGTAAATGAAACATCTGTCTGGTTTAAATTCTGGTGAATTTCAGGGAATATCCTTTAAGAATAGCAGAGGAAACATGTGACCATAAGGTTAAAACAAGTCTTCCTCTTACTTGTTGCCGTTAGGGCCTGATATCATTGTTCCCATCACAACCTCTGCACCTTCCCTGCTTGTTCTGGACATAATCACTATAACTTTTAAGATGTTCCACATTGGTAACCAAGGACCGTTTGGAAGGACTGTTAGTCTATGGAAACACATGACCTTTGCCCTTTAAAAAGCATTCCAGAAAAAACGAATAGAATGTTTAACTGGAAGGGCAAGTTGCAGATGTTTTAGCTGCATAATTTCAACTCTTTAGTGACTGGACATTGGTGGATAGGGGGTGCTCCCGTACAAAGATTGTTTCCTATTTAGGTAATGGGGAAGAGCCACTGGCTCATGCATTGCGTAGATTGGCAGTGGGTAATCCTACTCTCTCCTTAATGCATAAGGTATAGTGGGAATGCAAACCCTGGAGGTAGTCCAGTATGGGACAACCCTTACCTGTGGGAGATATATCAGCTGGAAGGCATGAATAGATGGCAGCAGAAAGGGATGAAATACCTGTGTCAGTTGTATGCTGATGGGTTATTAAAATCATTTCAGCACTTGAGGGAGGAATTTGCTTAAGACAACAGTGTTTTTTAACAATACTTACAGCTTCAACATACCCTAAAGTAGCAGGCCTTGACAGATGACTTAAATATTGGGACGATGGGAGTACGTACTGGGGTATGTAGTTAAGGCAGAAGCATCCGGGGGTTTAATATCTACGGTTTATCAAATGTATTTTGGACTGCTTCTTGGGGGATTCTATGACGAAAGTGAAGACTGGGACAGAGAGGTGGGTCTGCTGTCAGTTGTAGATTAAGAGGCAGTGGTTGTGTCGCCGAACTGTCCATTGTCCTTTTATTGTCCATAAATGTGACCACAGCATTGTTCGCAGTTATTCTTGGTGCATAGATTATATAGGACTCCAGTATTGTTACAAAATATGGGCCAGGGAGACACCAAGTGCCTGAGGTGTGGAAATGATGGGGCGGATCTCCTACATATGTTTTGGGGTTGTAGAGATTTGGAGAGGTTGTGGGGTAATACTCAGGAGCTCATTCATTGAGTCTATTGGGTTCGGCTACCAGCAAATACGAATTTAGGAGTGCTGGGTTGTTTCAGGAAAAACATATTGAACATCTAGCGGTGTCAAAAATCCTTTATCATGTGAAGAATATGATAGCTAAGCATTGGTTGGACTCCTGGAATGGTAGAGGTGATTCGGGATATAAATCTTACCATAGGTATAAACAAAATGTCTACATGATTATTATTATTATTGTTTATTTATATAGCACCATTAATTCTATGGTGCTTTACATTTGCGGATTTACATACGGTACACCAGATATACAAAACAGATAATGCTAACAGAGACCAACTGGTACAGTGGGAGAGAGGGCCCTGCCCGCAAGGGGTTACAATCTATGAGGGAAGAGGGATAGAGACAGAATGTGGGGGTAGCGGCTGCTCAGGTGGTGGTCTGGTGACAGTAGCGTTATTGGAGGTTGTAGGCTTTCTTGAATAGGTGAGTCTTCAGGGCCTTCTTGAAGCTTGTGACTGTGGGGGACAGTCTTATGTGTCTTGGTAATGAATTCCAGAGTATGGGGGATGCCCGGGAGAAGTCTTGGAGTCGATTGTGTGAAGAGCGGATAAGAGAAGAGCAGAGTAGGAGGTCTTTGGAGGATCGGAGGTTACGTGTGGGCAGGTAGCGGGAGATTAGGTCGGAGATATATGGAGGGGACAGGCTGTGGATGGCTGATAATGGGGGCATTGCAAAATTTTGAAAAACAATGGGGAAAGTGGCTGAATCACCCAGCGTTGCCAATGAGAGAACTTCTACAAAGTAGACTGTCCACGTTGGGAAGAATGTTGTAGGGATAAGATTAACCAATATTGGAATAAGGGAGTGGAGGTTGCCCTGTTGGTTGACATCATTTACCCTGCCGCTATGCTGTATGTACTTTATGATGCCTCAATAAAACATTGGTTGATTTAAAAAACAAAACAAAAGAAAAGAAAAGACTAGATCATCAATATTTGAGTCCCAGATAAATATTGGAAAACATTTTTTAATTTACTTTTGATAAATGTAAAGTAATGCACTTAGACTTGGGTATTCTAGTTAAATATAAGCTAAGTATCAGTACTCAGTATAAAGCAGCAACTGCAAAGACAAATAACATTTTATGGTGTATACAGAGGTGTAGCTAAAGGCTCATGGGCTCTTGTGCAAAAACTTAGCTTGGGCCCCTCTGCACAACTTCTCACAACCATCAGCCATATCCCATCCATACATTTTTATAGTGTTTACACTTTCATTACCTTCTTTATCTGGGCTCATACCACCATGAAGACTTGTTTTGGGCCTAGTCGCAGCCACTGTTGTAACTAAAGTCTTGTGGGCCCCAGTGCAAACTTTTGTCCGGGGCCCCCTACCCTAGAGCACATTTTTGATAGTGGTGTTTACAGGTGCTGCAATGATATCTCAGATACTTTAAAGGGATACAGCTTTAGTATCCACAACTGCAGTTATCAAGAACACGGTGAGTGAGCAGCGCAGCGCCCCGCATGTAAACAATATTGGGACAGTATAATGTGCTCCACAGTGGCCCCCACACAGTATTACGTGCTCCACAGTGGCCCCCACACAGTATTACAGACTTTCTTACAGACATTGCTTTTATGGTGTTCACTTTGCAGCCAAAATGACGTCACCTGTATCCTATGGGTCTGTACGATTCCAGGAATATTAAATATATATAGTTTTTTTAACGTTTTAACCCTTTAAAAAATATCTAAACTTAAAAAAAAAAAAATTATTGGAGGCGCCATATTCTGATTCCCATAACTTTTTTATATATCGTGTACAGGGATGCATAAAGGCGTCTTATTTTGCGGGGCCAGATGTTATACCATTTTGAGGAATGTCTCATGTTTTGATCGCTTTTTATTAAAATTTTTATGGGAAGTGAAACAGCGAAAATACGGCGGTTTCACTCTTTTGATTTTTTTTTTCCCACTACAGCGTTCACCATATGGTAAAAACATTTTTAGACGTTTTCAACCGGGCGTTCTCAGACGCAGGGATGTATAATTTGTTTATGTTTGTTTTGTTTATTTATCTTGATTTCAAATCTAGAGAAAGTGGGGTGATTTGAATTTTTATTTTTTTATTGTTTTTTTTTTTTTATATTTCTCTAAAAACTGAAGCACCCCCTTATGCTAATGCCTTCATGGCAGCTTTCGAGGAAGACTACATCTATTCACACCACCTCTTTAAACTACATGCCATCTGCTGGTATCGATATATCTATGAGGTTTTCTACATTTGGGGATCCACTAGATACCATGAATATCTTTGTTAATGACAGATACATCCCGAGCTAAAATTTACATTTAACTGTGATCAGGATAAAATTTCCATCCTAGTCACCAAGGTCATAAAAAATAGAGAGGGTAGGATCAGCATTAACATATATTGCAAGCCAACCGACAGACACAGTCTACTCTGGTTTACTAGCAATCACCCACCTAGGATAAAAGCATCCTTCCCACGATCACAGATGACACGTATTAAACGCACAGTGACGGACCAACAGGTCATCTCACAAAGATTACAAGAGATGTCTACAAAATTCTAACACAGCTATCCAGCTAATCTCCTAACCCTCCCGCCGGTGACATTTTTCAATTTTTGTATTTGACTCCCTGCCTCCCAAACCCCATAACTTTTTTATTTTTCTATTCACAGAGCCATAGGAGGGCTTAATGTTTGTGGAAATGGAGATAAAGTGCATTTGTGCAACTTTCTTACGGGCTTTGTTTTTATGGTACGATTCCGAGGAAAATACATTTATATACTTTTATTAACATTTTAATCCCGCAACAAAAATCTAAAACTTTGCGAAAAAAAATTTTTTTTTCTAAAAGTTGCCATATTCTGACACCCATAACTTTTTTACATTTCCGAGTACAGGGATGCAAACAGCGTCTTTCTTTTGTGGGGTCAGGTGTACTTTTTAGTTAAACCTTTTTGGGGAATGTCTATTGCTTTGATCACTTTTTATTCAAATTTTATCAGAGACAAAACAGTGACAAAACAGCGGTTTGACACTTTTGATTTTTTTTTCCACTACAGCGTTCACTGTACGGGAAAATAATTTTTATAGGTTTCTAGATCGGTGTTTTCGGACACAGGGATACCTAATGTGTATGTGTTTCACAGTATTAAAGTACTTTTATATGTGTTCTAGGAAAAGGGGGGGTGATATGAATTTTTAATATTCTTTATTTTTTTATATTATTTTTTTTACTTTTTTTTTTTTTTTTTTATTGCACTTATTAGACCCCCTAGGGCTCTTGAACCACACAGGGTATGATCATTAATTCAATGAGCAGCCGCCATATTTAAATACCCGACATCCGCCTTACTATTACAGTGGATGTCGGGAAGGGGTTAAAGAACAAATTCTCGAAATGTCTGTCTGATTCAACGGTACGTCCCTCCAGTCAAACACCTACCAACTCTACGACACCACAGCAGATACCACTCCAACATTCACAAAATACAACGTGGCAACATTGGCCTTTTACAGAGAGCCTACCCACAGATCCCAGAATTTAGCCTACCGGTCTTAATGCATCACAAGAGATCTAAGAATATTAAAGACCATCTAATTTGGGCTGACATAGGAAGCTTCAAGAAAACTAACAGACAAACTTTCTTACAGACCCCAAGAAGGGCACTTTCCCGTGCCTCCACTGCACTACCTGTAGTACCATTATCAGAGGTGATACTTTCTACCATCTACACACCGGTAAATCATATTCAATTAAGGAATTCTACACATGTGACACTTCATTTGTCATAAATTGAATCAAATGCCCTTGTGGTTTAATGTACATCGATGAAACAACACAAGCGATTTGGGATAGGATCTCAAGCCACAAGTCCACAATGTGGAAAAACATGGCTATCGCTACCTAATCACTTCTCGACGACCAGACACCTGGTTTCACAACTAAAATTCCATGTGATTGAACACATCCCCCATCCACACAGAAGAGGCAATCATATCAAGATGTTAAAATAAAAGGAATCATACTGGATCCACGCACTACAGACTTTATCCCCCAAAGGTCTCAATAGGGAACGTGATGTGATTGTATGAATTATGTGTTAACTTTTCTTTTCTCTATCTTTCAGAATTGCCCTTAACCTGGTGAACTCGAGTGACACCCCAGGTACCATAACCCAGCCCCCTAGTGTGTCTTATCCATCCCTTCCCCTACCGTTTCCTTCCTCATGTATCATATACTATACATATATCTGCCTTTTACGTCCCACTGTGGGCTTTCTTTATTTATCTTCCATTTTTTATTTATATTATATTCCCATTCTTACTATTATGTTTCTAACTTCTTATTTTTACATCTCTTTTTTCTATCTCCAACATTTCTTTACTCTACATACACATACCTGTACATTTCATATCGTCCACTATACATCCCACTTCTCTGTACATATCCTTGTATACTTATGTTCTCTCATATTCTTCCCACCTATACTGTATATATCTTCTGCAGTACACACTTCATATCTTCCATTATACACCTTATACCTCTGATCTCTATACATATCCTTCTTCCCATATAGTCATTGTTATACTCTTTTACATTCTTCTCTGCCCTCCCCTCCTTTTGACTTATTTTCCCTTCTCCAAGATGGCACCACATTCTGTGACGTTATCATGCTTATGTGGATGCAATGCTGACAGACTGCTGACATGCTTGTTGCACACAGTGATGATCCTACACCAGACCACTTGGACGCTGGATGACGTAATCATGCTGGTCTTCTTAATATGGCTGCTCCTTCCTGGCCTCACACAAGCTTCCACCTTGGTGCCGTCAGCACACATCTCTTAATCAGAGATCAGCATCCATAATCTTTAACCACCTATGGTAAGTTCTTGTTTTAAGGGTAAGCTACTCTTTGGCCGGTTATAGTATATATGTAACCTTGTGTTGCTCTACTTTATATTAATACATGGTGATATCTACATTCACATCCAAACATGTTATGACCCCCTTAGGGAGTCTCATTGCAGCTGCGGTTTACTACTATACCGGTATTGATCTGGATTGATTAACAGAGGGATTCGCCCACATAGTTACTATGGATGCTTTGACATTTACTTTTTGCTAACAAATGCCCTGAGGTGTAGGTCAAAAGATACATCTCAAATCAAGTCTTCATCTCTAATAGTAAAGGAGCGTTCACACTACCACTGGTCCATTGTTATTGTCCATTAGAAGATTGTAGCAACGGACACTAGCTGAACCGACACAAATCCGTGTCCGTTAGAGACCATTAGTGTCCGTTATACACCAAATCTGTCTGCCTGTTAAAAAAAAAAAAAAAAAAAAAAATGGTTTCATGACGGATGTGTCCGTTATACTGTCCGTTTTTTTTCTGCATATGCTCAGAAAGCAGAAAATCCATTAAATGGATCAGTTAAAAAAAAAGGACACATTAACATCAGTTAGTGTCCATTAATGTCTGTTATGATAGGCGTTCATTTTTTAATTTAACGGACTCTATCAGAACGGATATCCAATGATAGTGTGAACCCACCCTATGGAAAACAAAATAAAAAAGTAGATACACTTAAAAATTAATATTTAATATGAATCCCTAAAAAGGGCGATCATGCCCTAAATATGTGTTATACATACATTTTATGTGCACTGTACCTAAAAATCAATTACACATACAGGTCGTTCATTATCACAACACTACGGGTGTATGGCCATATACATATAACACCCCTTTGGGGCGACCTCTGTAGGCAGGATGTGTTGTAGTTCTCACCTCACTATGGCGCAGTGTCTCCACTGTAGGAATTCAGGAGGGTCTTCCTTTTGTGCTAGGGGTCGACTTGGGAAACCCCCACCTAAGCTCAGTACACACTCACAAATGTTGAGGGTAAAACTACTTAACTGGTTTATTATGGGTAGGGTAAACAAGGGCAAACTTAATAAAATGTGAACAGAGAAATGTTTCAGTAATTCACATGACAATGCACAGGTACATCCTATAGTATTAAACCCCCTATTGGTGGAAATGGACTATGCGTCATGCCTGGTGGGTATAATAAACTATAGGGAATAGCACAGGGTGAAGATAGTGACCCACATATGATAGTCATCACACACATGCACTCATACTGCAGGTACCAGCTTGCACTCCTAAATAACAGCACACAATGCAGAATTACTAATGGCTGCAGCAATAAACAGAACAGTCCATCTGTTGGGGCCCAGTTGCCGCAGACGATGGCACGCATTCAGGAAACAGTGCACTATAGACTCAGCAGGTCCTTTCTACCGCAGTTCTCATAAACCTTCTAACAGCACTACAGCAAATTCCAGCAAAGTCTACTCACTAACTCTTGCAGGGAATCTGGTGCCAGACTGGAGTCTCACAGGGTGCTGCAGCTCTCAGGTTAGGGACAAGAATCTCTCACATTGAGGAGAGCACCAGTGAAGGTGTGTAGAGATTTAATTGCCTTTTGCCCTCTACTTAGCATCTACATATCACAAGGCATTATGGGAAAGGAGCTGGGGAGCTCATGCGCCCTCTGTTGGATGTAACAGATCCTCAATTTGCTTTTGACTCACCGAGCCTTGACACAGCAAAAGGGATTTTAGCCAACAGAGGGCGCATGAGCTCCCCAGCTCCTTTCCCATAATGCCTTGTGATATGTAGATGCTAAGTAGAGGGCAAAAGGCAATTAAATCTCTACACACCTTCACTGGTGCTCTCCTCAATGTGAGAGATTCTTGTCCCTAACCCACTCATTGCCTCCCACTAAGCCAGCCAATTCACTTTGTTCTGTACTGATGAAGGACAACAATCCGGAAACAGCGCTGTATGCAGATAAGTGAAATTGGCTTGGCTAAAATCCCTTTTGCTGTCTCAAGGCTCGGTGAGTCAAAAGCAAATTGAGGATCTGTTACATCCAACAGAGGGCGCATGAGCTCCCCAGCTCCTTTCCCATAATGCCTTGTGATATGCAGCTTTCAGGTGACAGGATACTAATGGAGTATGAGGCAGGAGTCTTGTTGGATGCAGCCCTGGGTGCCTTTTGGGAGTCTGGTCAATCTGGACAGGTGGTACTGCTGTTGCTGCAGGGAGGCTGCTTCTTCCCTCAGATTAAGCTGGTGGGCTGGCAGGATTATCTCTATGTCCTGGGTTACCCAGTGCCAAGCTATCTGCTCCCTGGCAGTTGCTGGAAGAAGCCTTTTCTGCAGCCCATGTGGCTGTCCTGTATCAGAGCTGATGGGGAGCGAGGGGGATACTATAGCTCTCGGAGAGTACATCTATTTAGTAAATTTATGCCTCTGATGACAGGACGGTGGCTAATACTGCCCTAGAAACGCGTCAGGTGTACTCTTTTGACCACTAGGGAGGTGTTTTGAAATACTATAGACACCTAGTGGGACTCAGACATGTACAGACATCCATCAGAAATTTGACCCAATGATCTTTACTGAATATATGATGGGGTATGGTCTTTAGTAACACATGGGTACAGATAGCTGAGTCCCCTCTCTATTAAACTATTTGAGGTTTAGGCATTCACTAGGAGGTTGATACTGATTGAGCAGTCTTTTGTCTTTGTACTGGCTCCTATTGCCTCTCCTGGTGTTATGATACTAACAATGGGGGGCAACTTCTAGGTACTTTTGTTGCTAACCCTGTTATCATATTTAAGCTATTTTGCTCTTGAGCTTTTGCCTTTTTATGATTATCGCGCCATCACATTCCGCAGCGCTTTACAGACATTGTCAGTCACTGTCCCATATAGGGCTCACAATCTACATTCCCTATCAGTATGTCTTTGGCGTGTGGGAGGAAACCGGAGTACTCGGAGGAAACCCACGCAAACACGGGGAGAACATACAAACTCCTTGCAGATGTTGTCCTTGGCAGGATTCGAACCCAGGACTCCAGCGCTGCAAGGCTGCAGTGCTAACCACTGAGCCAAGATTACATTTTAGAAGTACTCTTTCTGGGAAGTGACACTTTCTATGGGTTTTTGGTTATTTTGAGTTTAGAGTCTTTAGTTGATTTATTATTTTGGGTTCACCATGTGGCTGTCCTCTCTCTTTCCTGTGCAGACCTTTCCCATAATCCCCTGCTCAGCCAATCAGTCCCTTTCTCTGATACTCCTCCCCCTGGAGTAAGGGGTATAGGGAAATGTAATCCACTGTCCCTCAGAATAAAATGGCTGATGTCTGCTGTAATGGGTCCTGGCTTGGCATTAACTGCAGCATCTGCTGTATGCAAAGTGCTCCTTGCAGGGGTTACATACAGATGGTTAAAGTCACTGCCACACCTCTATTATCGTGATATAGAACAATTCCCCTGTAGAGTTCAAACTATGAGGGGGTCCAAACTATTCACTTCATTACACTTAAACCCTTCAGAGCTTGCCACGTAAAACTGACAGTATAGTGCTCTACAGAGTAAATGTGACTATGTAAATCCTCAAGATTCCCATCACATTAATACCCTCATCTATACAGCACTAGCAGCGTGTGGTAGCATTCCCCCTACATATAACATTATAGTAGGGTGGTCCAGCCAGATAGAGATGTCTGAACAGGGACGTTCTAACCAGTGGCGTAACTAGGAATGGCTGGGCCCCAATGTGAACATTTGACATGCCCCCCCCCCGAACTGCCGCCCGAAAACCGCCCCCCGGAACTGCCCCCTCCAACCCCCCACCAAAAAAAAACTTGCATTCCTGCGCTCATTATTATGTGCCATAGTGGCCCCTGCACACAGTATTATGCAGCATAGTGGCCCCCGCACACAATATTATGTCCCATAGTGTCCCCTACACACAGTATCATGCCCCATAGTGGCCCCTGCACACAGTATTATGCCCCATAGTGGCCCCTGCACACAGTATTATGCCCCATAGTGGCCCCTGCACACAGTATTATGCCCCATAGTGACCTCTGCACACAGTATTATTCCCCATAGTGACCTCTGTACACAGTATTATGCCCCATAGTGGCCCCTGCACACAGAATTATATCCCATAGTGGCCCCTGCACACAGTATTATGCCCCATTGTGGGCCACCTATGAACAATTATTATACTCTGGGGTCTTTTCAGATCCCAGAGTATAATGATTGGAAACCCAGGGGAGGATAGAAACATTAAAAAACAATGCTACTTACCTGTTCCTCGCTCCGCTCCACTCCCTGCTACTTCGGCCTTCTTCAATGTCGGACCAGGCTGGCGTCATGTGATGCGGGCCGGCATCGCGACACAAAATGACGCCGGCTGACGTCTGGAACGTCACCAAACAGGCCCAAAGCCTGGAGAAGCGTAGGAGAGGTAAGTACATTGTTTTTTATGTTCCCTCACCTCACCTGGGCCTCCGATTATTATACTCCGGGGTCTGAAAAGACCCCGGAGTAAAATGATAGCAGTGATTGTGGGGTTCGGCCCGCGACCTTACCTACCGATCCCCGCTACTGCTCACAGCCGCCTCCGCAGAATGGGAAGCGCAGGGGCCGTGAGCAAGAGCGGGGATCAGTAACTATATAGCACCCGTAACCCCAGCAGGTAACGGCCTATTAAAAAAAAAAAAAAGCATCGGGGGCCCGCGGGGCCCTGTAATGTCCCGGGCCCTGTGGCAGCCGCTATCGCTGCTACCCCGGTAGTTACGCCCCTGGTTCTAACCTATAATCTAATGCGTTTTTACTACCTTCTTAAATAGCTCATTAGAGCAAAAGGTCTCTCAGGTGAGTAATGTATAATCACATCAATTACTAATGCATGGCCGTGGGCCGTGGACGTCAGTACCGCGTATATAAACCCTTAGCACTGACCCTTAATATGACGTCATCAGGGGCGCTCAAATCCCATTGCGCCACATCATTGCTGACGTGTGGGAACACACCCTCTACCATAGACAGTGATAGGCCGATTCGTTGTGACGCATATTACATCCTTGGTAGCCTTGCAACCACTCCAAGGGCCTTATGGAGGTAAGTAAACAAACTAGACAGCGGCCAGCTGATTAGAACAGAAGACAAGACATGTAGGGAAAATAGTAATCGGCAATGCATTTGCACCCGGATTTATACAGCGCTCTCACCATTCTGGGAGGTATTACCAGTATTCATAGGAACCATTGGTCCAAATGAATAAAGATATAGGACACAGCTAAATACATAGTGAAACTAGGCTTTCAGCCCTAGGAAATCACGGGGGAATATTATAATAGAACAACGAGATGTGGGATACTGCAAATCCCCCAGAAGACATATATATTAATAAGGTTACAGTCATATGAAAAAGTTTGGGCACCCCTATTAATCTTAATCATTTTTAGTTCTAAATATTTGGGTGTTTGCAACAGCCATTTCAATTTGATATATCTAATAACTGATGGACACAGTAATATTTCAGGATTGAAATGAGGTTTATTGTACTAACAGAAAATGTGCAATATGCATTAAACCAAAATTTGACTGGTGCAAAAGTATGGGCACCTCAACAGAAAAGTGACATTAATATTTAGTAGATCCTCCTTTTGCAAAAATAACAGCCTCTAGTCACTTCCTGTAGCTTTTAATCAGTTCCTGGATCCTGGATGAAGGTATTTTTGACCATTCCTCTTTACAAAACAATTCCAGTTCAGTTAAGTTTGATGGTCGCCGAGCATGGACAGCCCGCTTCACATTATCCCACAGATGTTCAATGATATTCAGGTCTGGGGACTGGGATGGCCATTCCAGAACATTGTAATTGTTCCTCTGCATGAATGCCTGAGTAGATTTGGAGCTGTGTTTTGGATCATTGTCTTGCTGAAATATCCATCCCCGGCGTAACTTCAAATTCGTCACTGATTCTTGTACATTATTCTCAAGAATTTGCTGATACTGAGTTGAATCCATGCGACCCTCAACTTTAACAAGATTCCCGGTGCCAGCATTGGCCACACAGCCCCAAAGCATGATGGAACCTCCACCAAATTTTACAGCGGGTAGCAAGTGTTTTTCTTGGAATGCTGTGTTTTTTTGACGCCATGCATAACGCCTTTTTGTATGACCAAACAACTCAATCTTTGTTTCATCAGTTCACAGGACCTTCTTCTAAAATGAAGCTGGCTTGTCCAAATGTGCTTTTGCATACCTCAGGCGACTCTGTTTGTGGCGTGCTTTCAGAAACGGCTTCTTTCGCATCACTCTCCCATACAGCTTCTCCTTGTGCAAAGTGTGCTGTATTGTTGACCGATGCACAGTGACACCATCTGCAGCAAGATGATGCTGCAGCTCTTTGGAGGTGGTCTGTGGATTGTCCTTGACTGTTCTCACCATTCTTCTTCTCTGCCTTTCTGATATTTTTCTTGGCCTGCCACTTCTGGGCTTAACAAGAACTGTCCCTGTGGTCTTCCATTTCCTTACTATGTTCCTCACAGTGGAAACTGACAGCTTAAATCTCTGAGACAACTTTTTGTATCCTTCCCCTGAACAACTATGTTGAACAATCTTTGTTTTCAGATCATTTGAGAGTTGTTTTGAGGAGCCCTTGATGCCACTCTTCAGAGGAGATTCAAATAGGAAAACAACTTGCAATTGGCCACCTTAAATACCTTTTCTCATGATTGGATACACCTGGCTATGAAGTTCAAAGCTCAGTGAGGTTACAAAACCAATTTTGTGCTTCAGTAAGTCAGTAAAAAGTAGTTAGGAGTATTCAAATCAATAAAATGATAAGGGTACCCAAATTTTTGCACCGGTCAAATTTTGGTTTAATGCATATTGCGCATTTTCTGTTAGTACAATAAACCTCATTTCAATCCTGAAATATTACTGTGTCCATCAGTTATTAGATATATCAAATTGAAATGGCTGTTGCAAACACCCAAATATTTAGAACTAAAAATGATTAAGATTAATAGGGGTGCCCAAACTTTTTCATATGACTGTATATATCAATAGATACTGTACACACAAATGATTATTGCAGAATAGGTATCCTGATGCCATAGTCGATATGCTGTGTGCAACGAAGATGTATTTTGCATGGCTATAATCAATAAAAATTGGTCATAAACCACAAAGGAATATGACATGACATGATCACCTAGTGGCAAGGGTGAGAGGTATCAGGAGGAGAGAGCCACCTGAATAAATTATTAAAGGGATAGAATAGATTAGATTAGCCCATACATAGTGTGAATGTTCTCATAGCACACATTATATAAAACAAGTAAATGAAATATTTTCATTTAAGCCCCCTGGCTTTGCTTTTAGCAAATAAATCCAGCGAGCATCTCTTTGCAAAACGTTTCTAGCAAAATCACCACCCCTAGGGGATGGTAACACTTTTTCAATACCCTGAAAGTGCAAACTTCTAGGGTCACCAACATGTTGCTCAAAAATACTGTATGCTGTACCACGGTTGTCATCTCCATCTTCATTTACATGGTCCCTGACTCTGCTGCGGAATTCCCTAATGGTTTTGCCCACATATTACTTTCCGCAGGAGCAGGTTGCAAAGTAGATGACCCCGGTGGTTATACAATTAATAAAGCTCAGAATGTTGAAAGATTTATCTGTTATGGAACTCCTAAATGTTTTTTCAGTATGTATATATTTACAGGCCCTGTATGTTCCGTAGGGATAGGTGCAAACATACTCAGATTGGAGCCGGTGTAGCTAGGTGAATTTCCCCATTTCAGTTAGATGGCTGTGAACCAATCAGTCTTTAAGATTGGAGCCTTTCCGAAACGTAATAGCTGGTTTTGCACTGATGCTGGATCCATTCTCAAGGTCTGTTTTCAAAATATCTCAAAATGTGTGAAGAATCGTTTGCATTTGGCTAAATGCCGAATCATATGTTGCAATAATGTGCATATCTTCACCTCCCCCATCACGCACCCTAGGATTCAATAAGTGGTTACATTGCACAGATAGGGCATGTTGATGTGCATTCTTGTAATAGGACATGTTTTTTCCACAAAATGAAAGTGTCTTATTGCTGTGATATGACAGGGTTAATGTCTTACTGATCAGTCTGTATGTATTCTTTGCTGTCCATCTATAGGATAACTTCTCTTGCTTATCTAAGTTACTGTTCACTCTATTGCTGTATACTATTCTGTTACTGATCAGTAGCTAAACACCTCTTCACATTTGTGCTGGGCACAAAGAAAGGTGTGTCCAGCACCTCTGGAAGTTATCGAACTATGGGTATATACTGTATGAGTCATGATATATAGAGGGGCTCCCCATCCAGTGAACTCTTGCATCATTTGTAACCACAGCTAAGTATTATTTCTTTTCATTTATTAAACACTTTTTATATTATTATATTCTGGTGTGATTATAGTCATTCTTTGACCATCTTTGCGTTAACCTGTTTAAAAAAAAAACAAAAAACGTTTGCCTACAATTGAACACTCTGTCAGGGTATACACTCCTCCTGAACCTCACCCTTAAAGGGGTATTCCCATGAACATAATCATATCTATATTTGTAGATAGTGAAAAGTTAAATATTTTTGCAAATATAAGTAGTTAAAAATTCTGCAGAGTTTTAAAGATTTTCTCTAACTATCTGAGTGGTGACAGTCTGTTGTCTTGATCGGTTGCCAATGGATACGACCACGAATGCAGAAACATTTTATGGTCTGGAACTTGTCAGGAACCCAGCCATGATTTTCTTATTGTAGCTGGGTTATCAGGCAGAGACACTACATGTATCAGAAGATATCCCGGCCACAATAAGGAAATCATGGTTGATTTTATGACTTTAGAAAGGTCCTGCATTCATGGTCGTATCCACTGGCAACTGATCAAGACAACAAATTGTGACTACAAGATATTTAGAGAAAATCTTGAAAACTCTGCAAAATGTTTAATTACTTATATTTGCAAAAATGTTTAACTTTTAATTATCTACAAATTAAAAAATGGTTATGTTTATGGGAATACCCCTTTAAGTCACTTGTCATAAATTGGTTGTCTGCAATGTCAGTGCAATTTTGTTGGACATGTAAGTACTATTTTTATGACCTGGTCTTTACAGTCTCAGCCTGTTAGGTTCATACGCGGAGTGTCTGGACGACATTCTGCGCATGAATTGTCTGACACGCGGCAGGAGAATGTTCACACTGGGCGTGCGGTTCCTGCGGTAGTACTCACGCGTTTATTGCACGATGAATTGCATCGTTGGTCAGTTGTCTAGTGTGTCTGCTTTCCCTCTGAAGGGGTTAAGTCTTTCTGCAGTGCTGAGGACTCATTACAGGCTGTGGGCGGTTCACAGTACTGCTGTCCAATTACCTTTCTGATTTCTCCTGCTCCTGGCTATATAACTCCGCTTTGCATGTTGTCAAGTGCCAGTCTTAAATTTCAGTTTCCTTTGTTGTCCAGAAGTGATCTGTCTGCCTGAAATGACTGCTCACAAAGCATTATGGGAAAAGGAGCTGGTAAGCTCAAGCGCCCTCTGTTGGATGTAACAAATCCTCAATTTGCTTTGGACCCACTGAGTCTTGAGAAAGCAAGAGAGATTTTAGCCAAGCCAATATCACTCATCTGCAATTCACTCTGCTCTGCACTGATGAAGGACAAAAATCCCGAAACAGCACTGTATGCAGATTAGATAAGTATCTGAGCACTTTTTGTTCCGAAGCATAGCCTGTTCCGGGCGTAGTGAGTCCTAGTCTTTTAATGCTTGGGAGTTTGGATTTGAAGTAGGGTTTTTTGTGTGATGCTAAGATCTGTTTATTCTATCATTTGCATAGTGTCAGTATTGCTGTGTTTCACATTTATTCTCTACTCTATACTTTGCATATCCTCATATTCACAGTTAGTCCAGTTGGACACCTGTGGTGGGCTTTTTCTGTAGCTAACATCTCCATTCAAATGTGAAACAAGTCAGGTTTTCTGTTTCTCTAGTAGGCGAGTTATTTTTCCAGCTGTGTTCATGCCCTCTCAGGATAGTTAGCTAGGCACATGGCTACTTCTAGTGTGCAAGGCAGGGACTAGGAGTATCAAACATGAGTTATTCCAAACTGCTCATGATACTGTAAGTGATTTGTTACTTTTGTTGCTGCCTGTAGTTCATCCTATTTAGTCATTCTCCTATTCTTGTAGTTCGGCTGAGTGAGAGTGAATTGCAGGAGCTTTTTGTTTTTTCTCAGATTTTTTGTTTTCTATATACCTGACTGATAATATATCAGTCAGGTGCCAGTTTTCAGTCCAGTGATCCCCAGATCATAACAGCTGTCCCTTGGGTATACCAGCACACAAGGGAGCTGGGTGCCAGCTGTCCCATTGTTGCAAGAGACAGTTGGTTGCTGTGTCTTCGCAATAAAATGTACTCAGTCTGCCTGACTCCGATCTGATAATTAATAAATCCAGGAAAGCCATTTTGTGTTCCTGGATATCGGAGGTTAAATACAGGCCGAGTTCATTGATATTTAGAAGCTGCACAAATTGTTGAAATTCGTCCTTGGATCCATGCCACAGTATGTACAGTATATGTCATCTATAAATCTTATCCAAAGGAGGATCCACTGTGTCCACCTCTCCATTGTGTCTGAAAATACAACCTCTCCCACCAGCTCAGGTAGAGGTTGGCTTAAATTGGGGCACATGGACTCCCCATAGCCACCCCCCTGAGTTGATGGAAGAACATAGGGTTGAACAAAAAGAAGTTGTGCTCTAAAACGAATGATAGAAGTCCCACAACAAATACATTATGATCCCTAAGGTGACTTCCGCTAAAGTTCAAGAAAGCTGAACCCACCCCCAGTCCCTGCCTATTTGCCTCACCTACCCTAGGCAGTAGGGGGCAACTGGGCTACAGTCCCTTCCTATGATGCAAGTGATACAACAACAAACGGGAGGTCAGCTAGCCAATGGGTCAGGACCAGTCAAGCAGCGAGGTACAGAGTCAGAATCCAAGAGAGTAGTCACAAGAAAAACCAAGGTCAGAAATATAAATACGAACAGCAAACAGTATAGAGCCAGGATGCATAGAAAGGCAATAGCAAGCATCAAAGAGAGGGCTGGAAAACTATATAAAGCAATCCGCCCTAGGTTTGATTGGCCAGGAGGGATGCCAATCAAATAGCTACTAACTTAACTCCTTAGTAACCAAAGGAACAAAAGCACATGCTGAACTGAAACACAGCAACAAATACCCAGCTGTGCTAAAACAGCAGGAGCCAAGAATTCACAGATGACACACCTCCTGTGATGTAGCATGCGACCGGAGGATGGCGCAGAATGGGCAAATATGTTACAATATCTAGACACATTTTGACATACTTGGTATGATCCAATTCTACCAGGTTTCCCCCCTTATCTGAAGGTTTAATAATAATTGTTTCATCCTCTTCCATTTTTTTAGAGCCATTTCCTCCTCAGGACTTACATTTTTCACTGACTTTATTGAGAACGTATTGAGTTTCATCACTTGATCAGTGACCACTCTTAAAAAAGCGTCAATAACCGTGTCATCATACGCTATAAATTGGGGATCTAAAAATTCATGTGATTATACATTACTTACCCTTTTCTTCTGATGAGTTATTTAAATAGATCGCAGAAACTTGTTAGGTTATTGGTTAGAATCTCCCTGTTCAGACACCATTATCTGGACCACCCTACTATAATGTAGCATTTAGGAGGCTGGTATGACACTAGGACTCAGCCAAATCATCTACTAATACCATGCTATATATAGGGGGAATGCTACTACATGCTTCTAGGGCTGCATAGTTGAGGATATTAACCCCTTCACACAAAATCACGTACATGTAGCTGAGCCCTCTACGTGCACCATACCTCTCAACTTTCAAAGGATAGAAAGAGGGACAGAACGTGCGGCAAATTCAGCTCCACCCACTTCTACATTGACTCTGCCCATTTTCCAGCATTTTTCTTTGTGCCCCCACACAGTATAATGCTCCTACAGTCACCCTAACATTATATGCCCCCACATTATAATGTTCCCCTCCAACTGCCCCAAAATATTAAGTCCCTCTCTTGGTGCCCTAGTTTAAACTGAGGGAAACTAGAGGGGGATATTAAACTGAGGCAGCTGGAGGGGGACATTGAACTATGGGGGTATTTGGAAGGGGACATTAAGCTTTGGGGGTAGTTGGAGGGGGACATTAAGCTGTGGGGGTAGCTGGAGAGTGACATTAAACTGGAGGCATCTAGAGGCAGACATGTCCACCTCCAGCTACCCCCATGCTTTAATGTCCTCCTCCAGTTCACCCAAGTATACGGTATTTTACAGGGCTACAACACTTTTAAACTGTTTGATTAAAAGTAAAGTTATAGATATTCTGACATTGATGCTTTATTTTTTCAGTGTTACCACATGTGATCTTGAGACTCTGGAGATTTACATGAATATTGTTTGTGAGATGCAATGTCTCTCTTATAATGACAGTGCAGTATCCCCCAAAAGGACTAAAACTGTTACATTTATGGATAAGAGGGCAGATTTATTAAAACGTAACCTCCTAACAGTCACATTAAAATTGCAAAAACCCTCCCGAAATTGTCACTTTTCTATTGCAGATTTTGAATTTATGGCTCAAATAAATATTTCTGCTAGATAACTCAGTGCCTTAAGTGCATTTTAACCCTTTAGTGATCTAACACATTTTAACCTTAAACCAGTAACATTTTATCTGTCTCTGCATTCCCGCATTCATAACTTTTTACATTTTATTTCAATGTAGCTTTACAAGACTTTGTATTTTGTTGGTACATAAGACTTTTTGATCAGTTTTTATTACTTTTTGTTTTTGAGTAGCGAGATGATCATAAAACATCAATTCTGGCATCTGAAAAGAAAAGATCATGACAAATAGCAAGCTTTCATATCTACTTAGGTATCTTCATCAGGCATGGTATAACACAATATCTGAAGAGTCACATATTTATACACAAAAGGACATAGGAACATATAAATGAGGCAAGTGATGTAAAACAGGGCTATCAATATAAGGAGTAAACAACTACAGCAGTAAATATTGGAGCAGTTCCTACATAAGCAAGGTTGATTCTAGATTTTCTGCGGCCTGAGGTGAAAAATGAAAAGGCATCTCACCTGTTGCCCTAAACTGTCTGGATAATCTCTGAGCACTGCATCTATCCTTAGAAAAAATACTTTTATTCAATATGCAAATTAGGTTTTAGAAGTCAAGGGGGTGGAAATCTAGTTTATAAAGTCATGTTCTCTATGTCCCATAGCCTCCCTTCCGCTGCACTGTACCGCCCCAAGTCTATGGCATACTCACTTCAACTTAATTAAATCCTGTACGTTGATTCTTAAGCACTGAAGCAGGGTGTACATCCTTGGCTTCATTTCATCATTGTGCATGGACCGGAGGCTCAATGACACATCTCAGTCAGGTGGCTTCAGGGATGAGAGGTGCACATGTGGAGCAGTAGTCAAACCCAGCACTGAAGCTGAGATGCATCACTGAGCCCCGGTCTATGCGCAGTGATGAAATGAAGCCAAGGATATACACCTAGTTTCACTGCTAAGCTTAAGAGCCATTGTACATGCGCAGGATTTAATCGGGCCAGAGTCGGTACGTCACAGGGGCTGGAGGTGGTACAGTGTGGCAGAAGGGAGATGATGGGGCGTGGAGAGCTGGACTTTATAAACTAGCTCTTCAACACCTTGACTTGAAACCTTCATTTACATATTGAATAAAAGTAAGGGTGGGTTCACACCTGCGTTTGCTATCCGTCCGTTGCCAATCCAGTGAAAATCCCGGCGAACTGGATTGGCTTCGGATACAGACCGGTCAGCGACGCATTGGTTAAAAACCCATTCATTTGAATGGGTTTTTAAAGCAATGCGCGGGTGTGCGCTTACACCCTCTGCGCTGCGAAGCCGTTTTTTTTCCTCGGACACGAAGTCCTGCATGTCCGACTTTGTTTCCAACGAAAAAATAGGATTCGCAGCGCAGAGGGTGTAAGCGCACACCCGCACATTGCTTTAAAAACCCATTCAAATGAATGGGTTTTTAACCAATGCGTCACTGACCGGTCTGTATCCGATACCAATCCAGTTCGCCGAGATTTTCACTGGATTGGCAACGGACGGATAGCAAGCGCAGGTGTGAACCCACCCTAACTTTTCTAAGTAAGCAGTGCTCAGAGATTATGCAGACAGCATTGGGCAACAGGTGAGATGCCCTCTCTAGTATTTTTTGATGGCTTCAGGGGCAAAATCGTGATAACAGGTTCAAAGCAATTTCTAAAACGGTTGTCTAGGTCCTTGGAGTATCATCCAGAGTGGCTCTGTCATATCACCTATCCCTGGTGCGCTGTTGTCCCGGTCCCCTTTCCATCTCATGCAGGGGCTTGCAGCTCCGAAAGCTGCAAGGCTCACATGACTGCTAAGACCAATCAGTGGCCTCAGGGGTCGCTGGTAAGGTGACATGTCAGTGATCTCATCAGTCCCCCAACAGCAACTGCTGAGGCCACTGATTAGTCTCAGCAGTCATGTGAGCCTCACAGCTTTTGGTGCTGTGAGCCTTGGCACACATAACGGGAGTAGACAATGGAGCAAGGGGGCAGGTGAATATGCCCTTTTTTTTCTTTTACACCCACCCCCTCTGCCCCTGAGGTTGCTCCAAATCCTAGACAACCCCTTTAATTCCACGGTTGTCCTCCATCACCCCCCTAGCCTTCTCCTCAGAGGTTAGTAAATTATCTCTAGAGAGGATAACCTTGTACTTAAGAATTCTATTAAACTAATTGCTGGGGGAGGGGTGAGAGTGCCACAGTCAGTGTCCTTCCAAAGAACACTCTTCACTGGAACTGTTCCCCCTTGCCTGACTGCCATGGGGAGGGGTAACTAGTCAGTGGAGGATATGGTCAGTGGGTGGACCTCCTAATGCAGCGGTGAGGGCGTGCAGCAGGGCAGTGCCACACCTTCAGGGACTCAGCAATCTCTCCTCATGGCAGATGTAGAACTGTAGATAAGGAGTGTGGAAGTTTTATTGAGATCTGATTGAGATCTGGTCCCTGGTTGCGATGCCCTCTCCAGATCTGAAGACACATTCCGTAAGTAATGAAGAATTACATAAGTCCAATGAGAAACATTCATCCTTGTTCAAAGTGTGTGTCCACCAATACCCATGGACCTTTCCACGGGTCTGTCATGGATACACTGGCTACTGGCTTGGGGACGACTGACTCTCCGCTGATGGTTACCCATCCTGGGACTTATTCCTGCAGTGGCCATCATCTTCCTTTTTCCAACCTGCCTCTCTGACCAAGCTGCTCAAGGCAAATGGTCGCACAAGTGAGCCCTACATCACTGGTATTGTACCTGGCATATCCACCTGGAGTGGATTATGATCTCTAGCAGTATCTGGTTCCTTGCCCTGCCTGCGACCTCTCTCCCCCGGATTTGGAAGGCACCTCGACTCATCCTGTAGAACCACCAAGATACTGCGCGCATGTTTATGTGAACAGCCCATTCTGACTTACTGCACTGCCTCCCCCGCCATGTTTTCTGCATCAGACTTTCTTCCAGGACCAGGGCCCTACCTCCTCTCTCCATCAGGGACACTGACTCACGCAATTCATAATCTTAAATGGGTTCTGTAGTCAAGAAAGGTGGACCTCAAACTAGATACCTTGCTGAGATGACCTACATTAGAAACTCTTCTCCAGACAATAGAGCCATTTGACAGGGTAAACAGAGGCTATACAGTGGCTTGTAAAAGTATTCATACCCCTTGAACTTTTTCACATTTTGTCACCTTACCACCACAAACTTAAATTTATTTTATTGAGATTGTAAGTAATAGACCAACACAAATAGCAGATAATTGTGACGTGGAACGGAAATGATACATGATTTTAAAAATTTTAATCAAATAAAAATCTGAAAAGTGTGACGTGCAAAAGTATTCAGCCCCCTGTACTCTGATACCCCTAAATAAAATCCAGTGCAATCAATTGCCTTCAGAAGTCACTTAATTAGTTAATAGAGTTCAGCTGTGTGTAATTTAGTCTCATCACACTGCTCATCACCATGAACACACCACCCCGATGTGAAACATGGTGGTGGCAGCATCATGCTGTGGGGATGCTTTTCTTTAGCAAGGACAGGGAAGCTGGTCAGAGTTAATGGGAAGATGGATGGAGCTAAATACAGGGCAATCCTGGAAGAAAACCTGTTGGAGGCTGCAAAAGACTTGAGACTGGGAAGGAGATTCACCTTCCAGCAAGACAATGACCCTAAACATACAGCCAGAACTACAGTGGAATGGTTTAGATCAAAGAATATTCATGTGTTAGAATGGCCCAGTCAAAGTCCAGACCTAAATCCCATTGAGCATCTGTGGCAAGACATTAAAATTGCTGTTCACAGACACTCTCCATCCAATCTGGCTGAGTTTGAGCTAATTTGCAAAGACGAATGGGCAAAAATCTCAGTATCTACAGTAGATGCACAAAGCTGGTAGAGACATACCCCAAAAGACTTGCAGCTGTAATTGCAGCGAAAGGTGGCTCTACAAAGTATTGATATAGGGGGGCTGAATACTTTTGCACGTCACACTTTTCAGATTTTTATTTTATTAAAATTTTGAAAACAATGGATCATTTTCATTCCACTTCACAATTATCTGCTACTTTGTGTTGGTCTATCACTTAAAATCTCAATAAAATACATTTAAGTTTGTGGTTGAAAGGTGACAAAATGTGAAAAAGTTCAAGGGGTATGAATAATTTTGCAAGTCACTGTATGTGGAAATTATGACTGACAAAGTAAAACATGCACAATTCTTCACAAAACAAAACTATTATGAGCACAGGGAGTGAAGTGGCACCCTACTAACACACTTGGCTATGCTTAATTCTGCACCTCTGATAGTGACAGAAATCAGGAACCCACACGGAAATCTCCTGAGAGACCCAAGAGATGAGGCTCTGAGGCTTTAGGGGAACTATAGGCCTCAAAAGCCTCATTGTAGTCCACTACATTTCGAATGTCCCCCCGAGACACATATGAGTATCTACACACAATCCTAATGCTGACAATGTACTTTAAGGATAGAACCATGTTGGAGGCAACCATTAACGGAAGAGGAGATAACAATAGCCACAGCCTCTCTCGCAAATCACAAGGCACCAGGAACCAAAGGCCTTTCTGGGAAATTTTATAAATGCTCACACCAAGCTCTAATGTTAAATGCGCAGCTAATTGACCAGAAGATTGTGTGTTGGTACTTGGCGGATCACATGACTGTT
The DNA here is from genome assembly GCA_947044405.1 of Leptodactylus fallax. NCBI lineage: Eukaryota > Metazoa > Chordata > Amphibia > Anura > Leptodactylidae > Leptodactylus > Leptodactylus fallax. The sequence goes on from CAMRHE010000024.1 coordinate 11,536,605, forward strand.
GGAGCTGAAGGAAAGTTCAGGAGCGGAGGTATCTAACGAAGATCTGTACAGGTACGTGCTTGCAGGGCTAAGAGTGGAATCCCTGGATATATATAATCAATAAGCGGTCTGGAAGAACTTGATGACCAAGCCATTTTTTGTTTTTTCATCATTGTATATCAGGAGCCACAACTTTTTATTTTTCTGTTAATGTAAGCGTATAAGTGCATATGTTGTGGGATAAGTTTTAGTTTTCACCGGTCACCGATTCCTTGCCAGCAACTGCTGAGCTGAGGGCATTGATTACTCTCAGCGATCATGTGGGGTGCAGGGCATCTGGAGATGAGGACATGGCGCAAGGACAGAACAGACACCAGTGGTGGACAATGTAGTGCCAGGCAGTTGAGTTTTCTTTTTTTTTTAATGTTACATCTCCCAGTTCCTGGACAACCTTTTTAATGCTCTCAAAATAAATAATAATAATAATTTTTACTACGTTTTTATTGGTGCCATTTCGAAGAACATAAGGTTTTTTTGATTACTTATTAGAACATTTTTTTTGGTGGTAGATGGACAACCAACCAACAGATCTTAGAAATAACATGACAGTGATATTGCTTGAGTCATTATGGACACGGGATACAAAGTACATGCATCATTTTTTATTTACAAGCATTTGGGGAGAGGAATTTTTTTTTTATTTTATTAAATTTCATTTTTTTTTTAATAAAACATCATTACACTATTTTTTATATTATTCGTTAATCCCCCTAGAGAACCTGAATCTTTTCATCACTTGCATAATACACTGCACAACTTATGTAACACAATGTGTTATCCTGTCAGTGCTGAATTGACAGGTATGTATTGAGGATAGATCTGGGAGCCTTCATTAGTCACAATGTATCTGCAACAGCATCTCTCTCCCCAAACTGCGTTTTCAGGGGTGATGAAACCTACTAGCAGCCTGTAATAGAAGTGAAGAGATTGTATTGCAGTATAGATCAGGGTTCAGGGTGTCTAAAAATAAAAATAAAGTTAAAAAGTAAAAAAAAAAAAAATAAATTAAAAAATAAAAATTTAAATCACTTCCCTTTTTCCAGGTCCAAGATATAAATAAATAAAAAAAACACATACACATTAGGCATCCCGTAAAATGCCCAAACATATAAAAATATTTTTTCCATACGGTGCATACCATGCCAGATAAAAAATTCTAATTCAAATGGGTAAACCAAACATGAGAGATTCTCCAAAATGGTATATATAAAAAGTACAACTGGCCCCGCAAAAAAGACACCTTAACCTGCCCCTATATACAAAAATATAAAAAAGTTGGGGGTGTCAGAATATGATGACTCCAATAATTTCTTTTTTTTTCTCAAAGTTTGGTATTTTTTTTAAGATCTTAACAAATCAAAACGAGCCACAGAATATAGGTCACTTTGCTGTTCAGTGAACGACATAAAAACAAAACCCATAGGAAATTGCCGCAAATGCAGTTTTTTTTTCTAAATCCCTTAATACGAATTTTTATTTGCAGCTTCCATTATTCAAATGAGAAAGTAAAAATAAAAAAGTTATGGCTTTGTGAAGGCGGGGAGTAAAAAACAAATATTGAAAAAAAAAAAGCCCTCTTAAATTATAAATCCCTTCTTTTTTTTTTTCGCTATTGTGTCAGGGGGTGTTTGGTGACCATTTTTGTAATATACTTTATTACCCTATCTTAATTCCTTTTTATTATAAAATAGGCTAATATAAAATAATATTCTCCCTAGCAACCCTCTAACTGAGCTGTTACTAGGGTATAGTCTGTATAGGAGGGGGATGGTCATTTCAAATGGCTGTATCTCCGATTTTATAACACCTAGAAAAATGGCTCTAGTATCACAAGAAAACTGAGATTCTCAGGTTTCAAAGGATGCTGCATATAAAATCACATTAATGACTGTGTTTTTAACTAGTGATGAGATCTCTAATTATTTTACTTTAATCTTGGCAACATATGAAAGCTGAGAATCTCAGCTTTCTTGTTACACTAGAACCATTTTTCTAGGTGGTATAAAACTGAAGATACCGCCATTTGAAGTGACCATCCCCCTTTGGTAAATACTTCATCTCTATGCACTACATGTGTACGTTTATAGCCTTTTTTTCTATTAAAACGATGTTTAATAGGTTAAACAATAACAAAAAAAAATGTTTAAGTAAATGAAATGGGAGTTACACTTTAACTTTCCCTTACTGCACTGATCAAATGATCAGATTGATTGTTATATTATCATATCAAAAACAGGGTTTTGAGAGACCAACCAGGTCATTATATGTGAACTGGATGAGGAACCTTTTCAAACAGTTAAGTAGGAGATCTGTAAAAATCTGCAGAGGAAAGGTGGCCATACACTTTCAATAGCTGTGATTCAAATGCTCATTCACCCAACAGCATATTCCTTCTCACCTCCCATGTTCTTAATAGGGAGAGGGAAATAAGCTTCTGCAAGACACTGACGACATCTTGGCCCCTTTGAGTATGTTGAAATCCAACATACGCAACCCTTATTTCTCCCAACATCTGCTACAGGGGGAGACTCTGGACGCTTTCATATACATACACTGGCCTTTTCTGCAAGAATTGTCAGGTTTGACCAACACTGATCTAATGTGTACAGCCACCTTACAGAGGGGTTCTGACTAGGGTTGTGCGATTTTTGCCTAAAAATAAAATCTCAATTTTATGGGAGATTCTCGATCTTTGTGTTTTTTTCTGAAACAGACAGAAAAAATTCAGTAAACTGGCATTGTGTGCAGTTTGCAGCAGGAGGAAAAAGCCTGCATGGAATATATCAGCTATTGTAGCAAGTCTGTCATCGATTTCACAATTCTGATGAAAACCAGAAACATACTTCTTTGAAATGACGAATTTATTGAATTAAGCTAATTAATAGTACAGCCCTAGTTCTGACTTATTCTTATGATGTAATAGTGCTGCTGATGGGATCAACAACATAAAAAGACATTACTCACCTCTCTCTGGTCCTCTGTTTTCGTTTTGTTTTGTTTGTTTGAGTTGGAAGGGACCTCAAGGGCCATCGAGTCCAACCCCCTGCAAAAGCAGGAATTCCTAGATCATCCCAGCTATATACCTATCCAGATTCCGCTTGAAGATTTCAATTGATGAAGAACTCACCACCTCCCGTGGCAGCCTATTCCACTCCCTCACTACCCTTACTGTTAGAAAGTTTTTCCTAATGTCTAATCTGAATCTCCTTCCCCTTAGTTTCATCCCATTACTTCTCGTGCTTCCTTCTGCTAATGAGAATAGGGTAGATCCCTCTGCACTGTGACAACCTTTCAGATATTTAAATACCGCTATTAAGTCTCCCCTTAGCCTTCTCTTCTGCAAACTAAGCAGTCCCAATTCTTTTAGCCTTTCTTCGTAGGACATGGTTTGTAGACCTTCCACCATTTTGGTTGCTCTTCTCTGGACCTGCTCCAATAAATCGATGTCTTTCTTAAACTGGGGAGCCCAGAACTGTACACAGTATTCCAGGTGGGGTCTGACCAGGGCAGAGTACAGAGGAATTACCTCTCTCGATCTAGCTTCAATGCTCGTCTTGATACATCCTAGAATTTGGTTAGCCTTTTTAGCCACCGCACCGCTGACTCATGTTGAATTTGTGATCTATTATTATGCCCAGATCCTTTTCCCCTGTACTCTCACTTATTTCTATTCCTCCCATACTATATATGCTTCTTGCATTTCTGTTACCCAGATGTAGAACTTTGCATTTGTCCCTGTTGAATACCATTTTGTTCACCTCAGCCCATTGTTACAGTGTGTCTAAGTCCTTTTGGATGCACTCTCTCTCCTCTCTAGTGTTGGCCATTCCTCCTATCTTTGTATCATCTGCAAATTTTATTAGTTCCCCATTAATCCCATCATCCAGATCATTTATAAAAATATTAAAAAGTACTGGGCCCAGGACAGAGCCCTGCGGCACCCCGCTTTTTACTTTCTTCCAGTTTGATGTATAGCCATTTAGAATTACTCGTTGTGCCCGATCATTTAGCCAATTGTGAACCCACCTCACTGATATTTTATCAAAGCCATACTTGATCATTTTTTCAATAAGAATGTTATGTGATACTTTATCATAGGCCTTACTAAAGTCAAGATATACTATGTCCACTGCATTCCCCTGGTCCAACCATTCAGTGACTTTATTATAGAAGGAAATAAGATTAGTCTGACAAGATTTATTAGGCATAAAACCGTGCTGGCTCTGATTAATTAAAGCCTTCCCATCCAGGTACCTAATTAAATGTTCTTTAACGATTTGTCAGACTTACCGGCCTATAATTTCCTGGGTCGTCCCTATTCCCCTTTTTGTAGATGGGGACCACATTTGCTCTTTTCCAATCTAGAGGGACCACTCCTGTTTCCCATGACTTATTAAAGATTATTGCAAGGGGTTCCGTTATTTCCTCTGCTAATTCTTTTAAAACTCTAGGGTGTAAATCATCCGGTCCTGGGGACTTGGTTTCCTTAATCTTAGCTAAATGTTCTCTTACCAAACCTTCACTTATAATCAGCTTGGAGTCCTCATTCCCCTCATCACTATCACCATTAATGTTGATATTTCCATCCATTTCTTGGGAGAAGATGGATACAAAATATGAATTTAGTAACTCCACCTGCTGATCCACCATGTTAACTTTTTCACCCTTTTCGTTCTTCAGGACTCCAATGGTTTCCTTCACTTTTCTTTTGCTCTTAACATATCCCCAAAAACCTTTTACCATACTCTTAACTTCTTTTGCAAGCTTCAATTCGTATTCAGCCTTAGCTTTTTTAATGCTTATCTTGCAGAGTCTGCAAACTGCTGTATACTCTCCCTTAGATATAGCTCCCATCTTCCACTTGTTGTATGTTTCCTTTTTCTTTTTTAGTAGGTTATGTAATTTTTTGGTCATCCATCCTGGAGTTTTTAGGTGATTCCCATTTTTCTTGCTTCTAGGTATTGTTAGTTCCTGTGCATTAATGATTTCCCTACGGAAAATTTCCCACCCCTCATGTGCATTTTTGTGCTTAAGTATTTTTCGCCATGGAATTCCACTAACCCTTACCTTTAGGCCCCTAAAATCTGCCCTACTAAAATTGAGCCTTCTAGTCTTTGTCTTCTCAGGTCTTCTTCTTACAACCCCAAACTCAAGTATAGCATGGTCGCTGAATCCCAATGTCCCTGCTATCCTTAATTCCTTAACCATGTCCTCCTTGTTAGTTAAAACTAGGTCCAGAATGGATGTTCCTCTCGTGTTTTTTTCTACTAACTGGGCAATGAAGTTGTCTGCTAGAGAGGATAAAAATTTGATAGAGCTTCTACTCGTAGCTGTGTGAGTTTCCCAATGAATATCGGGGTAATTAAAGTCTCCCATGATAACAATTTCAAATTTCTTCAAAAGCGTGGTCATTTGCTGTGAAAAAATCTCATCCATGTCTTCTGTCTGTCCTGGTGGTCTATAATAAACACCTATTATGATGTCCTTATCATTGTTTTTCCCCTGAATTGTTACCCAAATATTTTCAGTGGTGGCAGATCCAGTGTTGTCTGTACAGGCCCCTTGGCTGATGTCAGCAGTGATGTTCTGTTTGTGCTAGGTGACTGCTACAGCCAATCACAAAATTCAAAAGTGACCTCTTGACAAAAGGCAAGTGACTGCTGTGACATGCCATTTGTGAAGAAGTCACTGCTAAGGCCTGTGGATGCCTGTAAATGGAAGACCAAACCTGTGGCATTGAAAACGGAGGACCAGGGAGAGGTTAGTAATGTCTTTTTATGTTGTTGGCCCCATCAGCAGCACTATTACATTTTAAAAAATAAGTCGAACAACCCCTTTAAGAAGGCAAACTGGATTTACAACTAAATGTTACCACTAGATTCCGTATTAAATTCCTTTTGACTACTATCATGACAGGCCGACTATGTAATTCAGTGTGGCAAGACAATCTGTGTGTGCAGCTATTCAGATTTTACAGTTTTTGTAGGCATGCATATTTTGTTGTTCTATTGTGCTGTGGAAATTATGCAGAAAACAATGTAAACACAAAAAATATTATTGCAAAATGATAATAAAGACAAGATTTCCACCATAATGTTGATTTCTCCTTACATTACGATACCAATGGATTTATCTGGATTACAATAATGATAGTTGATGCAGAAATCTCTCCTAAACTATCAACACTTCTATCCGTGGTATTCCTGGTACCCTTTCATGCTGTTGTTTTTTGCTATTTTGTATACATTAAGTGTTATTAATAATATACTACTAGTGAATACATACTTACAATCATGAATTTTCTATGTACATAATCCCAACTACTCAATGGTCTGATGGCATACTGAAAATGCCTGTACAGTGCATGTATTCAGAAATAAATAAAGCCCACGTGTTTTTTGTAAATAAGCAGGCGTTTTCTCCGATAGCACATTCTGGATTTCTAGAATCCACCCATCCCTGAAATAGATTGTTGGTGGGTGGATATATTGAAGGCGGAGAGAGCAAAATAGGCTCATCCCATTGTCTAACTTTCTATCTGCAGGCATGGATGTCTCCTATCTTGAGGTACATGAGTTTAAAGCTATATACACCGTGTGCATGGTGTTTTACTGCATCGCGTATGGACACTGTATTGTGGATGCAGTGAAGCTGCTGAAGAGCTGTCACAAAGAGCAGAGAATGTGCCAGGCTGCTGCATGATGCATCCTCCCACAACACGCAACACACTATGTCATTGTAGGATAAAAGGACAGTGTCTACTCTCTGCTGAAATATGCAGGACTTGCATGGGGAGGAGGATTCTCCGTCATGTACCAATGGAACTGGACAATGACACCCACGAAAGGTGCATGGAGACTATGGCAACAGGATAATTGTTACGTATGGCACAAAATTATAACTCTGGAAGCGATGAGCTATTTAAGGAACATTGCCTTCTTTCTTTATATGCTAAAACAGCCGTAGCTGTCTCTGGGAGCAAATGCATTACTGCTATTGAACAGGTGTAAAATTCTATTATCTATTTTCTACCATTCTGAAGGTAGAAAAAAATGAAGAGCACCTACATTATTATAAGATTACCTTAAACTATGATCATCTACGTATCTCCATATCAAAGGTCAGCTTCTAGCCGAGGTCAAAGGAGATTAAGTGGAAACAAAATTAAAGCAAATTGCCATAAAATATTTTGCTGTAAACCCTGTCTGAGTGTAGTTTAGGAATAGATAGGTGCCTATGAGGTCATAGAACCACAAGGAATTTTTAACACAATTTTCAACGGTCTCTTTCTTTGTTAGGAGGAAGTGGGAACAGACCAGAACAGAAAGATATACTGTACATTTCAGGAAATCTGGATATAATGATGAATTAGAAATATCGAGTTGTACTGTAAAGCACATTGACACAATATAAATTCTCAAAGTGACATGAAAACAAAAGCACTACCCAAGCCACATGCACTTTATATTATTTTCAATAAAGCTGCTGAATGGGTAATTCTAACACCTTCAAGGACAGTGCTCTTCTTCTCCTGCCAGCAATAAACCTTACACCATGCAACAATCATACCAATGTGAAAACAAAAGGACATTGGCAATGCCATGAAACAGAAAATCTACCCAGGCTAGATAGTGGCAGAATTGTCCTAATACTGTATCTACGTAAGGATGATGCCTGCATCCACATCCTGCATAATCATTGCATATTCCTCTACATCACATTGCTGCTATACATAGTGGGTTCTCTACTGTGCCATCCATGACTGTGATTATCACATAACCCACTAACTAGGACATATGCACTAGCATATCGCAAGCAATGTCAGCTGTCACATCAGCAATTCAGATGACAGGCACCAGCAATCATATTGTTTGCACTACGCAGGCAAGCCTGGAGTGTAACTGAATCTTTTCCTACAAAACGATCAGCTTGTTTAATTACGCCAGAAACCGCACGCTGCTATACAGATCTATCGCACTATACACACCATATGCGGAAAATGATGACACTACGTGTGGGTACATGCCATGTGATGACTGATACAAGGATGTGATAGTCATAGACGCCTGAGCAGCTGCAGCTCTGCATTGACACTGATTAACTAGCAGTGCGGTGCGGTGCCATTGTGCAGCATTGCGTCAGTTTAGCGGCAGCATGACTGACGTCATATAATGCGGAAAAAACCCATACTCCACACATAACGGTATATAGATCTAGGTCGGTGTATGGCGCCGCACTTATCATGCCCTTATACACATACAACATGTGTCAACACAAATTCTCCCACTTCACGCTAACAGCAACCTCTGGCTGCAGCGCCCCGCCCCCTGGTGACGTCACGCACAGGGCGCACCCGCTGACAGATCTATATAGTGCACGCATCGTTCTTCATTACTACTAGATTGTTTATTATTTGGGGGGCGCGGCTCTGTCATCGCCCTCAGCTCCACCAATCACAGGTCTCCTCTCTGCTGATGGAAAGGACTTAACGACCAATAGCAAGAGAACCTGGCGGGTCCCGCCGGTCACGGGGTTATTATAGAATGACATCATCTGTTTGGATGAGTCAACCTAACTTTGATGAAGAAAGGGAGGCCGTGGGCGGTGTTAATGAGTTGTGGGCGTGTTTGATGCTTTTGGATTGACAGTTTATAGTAGGAATTTAATACTGTGAATTAAGGGTGTAATGTCTGCTACTATTCCCTTGCATGTTACTAGATGATGGTAACCTTTGATTTACAGGAGAGTGTACAGCAGGGCCTGTATGCTATTGTAATATTTCATAACAAATGACAATAAAACAGAATGGAGTATAGAGGGCAGGATTCCAATGTTTAACAACAGGTTCCGTCTGGGTGGGGAAGCGGCGCGCAGGTAGGAGGGGCAGCATGCTGAGAAAATTTCAAGCCAGGTGACCTTTTCTGGCCCCCACCACCGTGCCTCCTGTCATCCAGAGTGTTCCGTCTCCCAGATAGTTTCATGGCTCCTCCCAAAGGATATTGGTCTCCATCATTGTCCCAACACAGGATTTTGGCCTCCACCACTGCCCCAACACAATATAACGGCTCCATCACTGCCCTCCATAATGGCTCCATACAATATAGTGGCTAGGGCCATTTTAACACATTGGTGGCCCCAATGTAAAGGGTTCATAAGTTGGCCCCCAGTTGCCCATTACACATGAAGAAATCCCCTCAGTTGCCCATCACACATTAAGACGTCCCATCAATTGCCAATCACACATTAAGACATCCCCCAGTTGTCCATCACACATTAAGACTTACCCCAGATGCCCATCACACATTAAGACGTTTCTCAGTTGCCCATCACAAATTAAGACGTACCCCAGTTGCCCATCACATATCACAATGTTCCCCCAGTGGTCCATCACACATTAAAATGTTTCTCCCACTTGCCCACCACACAGTAAGATGTCCCCTCAGTTGCCCATTACACATTAAGATGTCCTCACAGTGGCCTATTGCATGTTAAAGGGAGTTTGTCAGGAAAATTAATGTCAAATTAATGCCAGTACCTTGTAGAGCTGCTTCTACACTTTCCAAAGACGTCTTTCTTATTCTGCATTGCAGCCCCATTTTCATGAAAATCAGGATTTTATTCCTATGAAAATCATCTGAGCAGGGCTTTAGGGTCATTTCTTCTCCTGAGGAGTGTTCAGTCTCTGCTTCAGATAGCCAACCCTAACTATAGACAAAGTTGGAGATATCGCTCAAGCTTTGGGGGATTGGAGCAGGGCAGCAGTCAGGGATAATAATCTAGAGCAGAGAGTGAAGCCCCAGCAGGAGAATAAATGCCCCTTAAGCCCTTTTTAGCTAATTTGCTTACGAATAAAATGTGAATGCACAATAAAAAAGATATTGTTGGGAAGTGTAGAAGCAGCCCTACAGGGTACTGTCATTAGTTAGATTCCTGTTTCCTGCTGACTGACTTCCTTTAAGATGTTCCCCCAGTGTCTCATCTCACATTAACAAGTCACCCCAGTGGCCCATCAGACAGTATAATAGTGTTGTCTATGGCTCAGTGTTCACCGCACCTTCCTGTCTCAGTTTGTAGTACCCGAGGCTTGAATGGTGGAGCAGGGAGCTGATAGTTCTGTGCTCCAACACTTTATTCAACTCTATATGTGCACTAAGAATACAGACAGAGTTGAAATCAGGACCCCCAGAACAGTGGGACAACATCCAAAATGCATGACTGTCCTGCTGAATCTGGGACAACTGAGAGGGGGCCATCACTGCTATAGGATCCAGTGCAAGTGTACCTTTTGCTCTATGGTTAAAGCAGCCCTGATAATGGCCCCCATCACTGTTCCCCATACAATATAATTGCCCCCATCACTGCCCTCTTAAGTATAATCGCCCCCATCACTGCACTTATATAGTATAATGGGCCTGATGGAGCAATGTACTCAACTATTTCAGGCTCATATAGTAAAATGGCCCCTATATGGTATAATGTCCCCATCGATGCCCTGTACAGTATAATTACCCACATCACTTCTCCCATACAGTATAACCATCACTATCCCCAATATAGTGTCCCCCATCATTGTCCCCATACAGTATAATAGCCCCCATGAGTGGCCCAGATACAATGACCCCCACATACAGTGGGGAAAAAAAGTATTTAGTCAGCCACCAATTGTGCAAGTTCTCCCACTTAAAAAGATGAGGCCGGCCTGTAATTGACATCATAGGTAGACCTCAACTATGAGAGACAAAATGAGAAAACATATCTAGAAAATCACATTGACGGATTTTTAAAGAATTTATTTGCAAATTATGGTGGAAAATAAGTATTTAGTCAATAACAAAAGTTCATCTCAATACTTTGTTATATATCCTTTGTTGGCAATGACAGAGGTCAAATGTTTTCTGTAAGTCTTCACAAGGTTGGCACACACTGTTGCTGGTATGTTGGTCCATTCCTCCATGCAGACCTCCTCTAGAGCAGTGATGTTTTGGGGCTGTCGCTGGGCAACATGGACTTTCAACTCCCTCCAAAGGTTTTCTATGGGGTTGAGATCTGGAGACTGGCTAGGCCACTCCAGGACTTTGAAATGCTTCTTACGAAGCCACTCCTTCATTGCCTTGGCGGTGTGCTTGGGATCATTGTCATGCTGAAAGACCCAGCCACATTTCATCTTCAATTCCCTTGCTGATGGAAAGAGGTTTGCACTCAAAATCTCACAATACATGGCCCCATTCATTCTTTCATGTACACGGATCAGTTGTCCTGGTCCCTTTGCAGAGAAACAGCCCCAAAGCATGATGTTGCCACCCCCATGCTTCACAATAGGTATGGTGTTCTTTGGATGCAACTCAGCATTCACTCTCCTCCAAACACGACGAGTTGTGTTTCTACCAAACAGTTCTACTTTGGTTTCATCTGACCATATGACCTTCACCCAATACTCTTCTGGAACATCCAAATGCTCTCTAGCAAACTTCAGACGGGCCCGGATATGTACTGGCTTAAGCAGGGGGACACGTCTGGCACTGCAGGATCTGAGTCCCTTGTGGCGTAGTGTGTTACTGACGGCAGCCTTTGTTACGTTAGTCCCAGCTTTCTTCAGGTCAATCACTAGGTTCCCCCATGTGGTTCTGGGATTTTTGCTCACAAGCCAGAAATCTTGCTTGTTTGTAGGTGACCAAATACTTATTTTCCACCATAATTTGCAAATAAATTCTTAAAAAATCAGACAATGTGATTTTCTAGATATGTTTTCTCATTTTGTCTCTCATAGTTGAGGTCTACCTATGATGTCAATTACAGGCCTCTCTCATCTTTTTAAGTGGGAGAACTTGCACAATTGGTGGCTGACTAAATACTTTTTTTCCCCACTCCCACTGTAGTTTATGGCCCCTATACAGAGCTAAGTATTCACTACGTACCTGTCTGCTGCCTAGTCCCGCTCTTCCTCTGCTCTGGGCACACTGTTGTGACAAGTCATGTGTGCCCAGAGCAGGCAGAAATGGTAGGGGACAGGGAGCAGAGAGGTCGCTACCTATAGCATCCACTTACCAGTCAAGCTATGGGTAAGTGCAAGTTCTAGCAAATCCCATCCACGCATTGCGGGAAAATACGCGCAGTAGACATGCTGCGATTTCCAAAACCGTTGCGGTTTTGGAAATTGCAGCATGTCAATTATACCTATAGAAACGCCGGTGGTTTCCCTATAGCAGTGATGGCGAACCTTTTAGAGACCTAGTGCCCAAACTGCAACCCAAAGCCCACTAAATTATCGCAAAGTGCCAACACGGAAATTTCACCTTAAATTAACCTGCATCCCCTACATCCCCCATTCCCCCACACTACACCCCGCATCTCTTCCCCCCCACACTACATCACACATCTCCCCCCCCCCACACTACACCCTGCACCTCGCATCTTCCCCCCCCCACAGTACACCCTGCACCCCACATCTTTCCCCCCACACTACACCCTGCACCCCACATCATTCCCCCCACACTACACCCTGCACCCCACATCTCTCCCCCCCACAGTACACTCTGCACCCCACATCTCTCCTCCCACACTACACCCCACATCTCTTCCCCCACACTACACCCTGCACCTCACATCTCTCCCCCCACAGTACACCCTGCACCCCACATCTCTCTTCCCCACAGTACACCCTGCACCCCACATCTCTCCGACACACTACACCCTGCACCTCACATCTCTCCCCCCACAGTACACCCTGCACCCCACATCTCTCCCCCCACACTACACCCTGCACCTCACATCTCTCCCCCCACAGTACACCCTGCATCCCACATCTCTCCCCCCACAGTACACCCTGCACCCCACATCTCTCCATGTTCCTCCACTGCTCAGGATACAACTTTTCTTCATGTAGGGGGACCTTCTTACAAGTAAAGACACGCCTACCCTGTCATGTGACCTTATGACGTCAGAAGGTCCTTCCAGAGTACAGTATTTAGCCTTTACCGATTTACACTGACAGTTTTCAGCTGTATGTGCATTGGCACATACAGCTGAAAGAAGCGATCGTTCACTAACGGGGAATCCTCGACCGTATTCCCCGTTAGTGAGCAATCATGGCGGCGGCGCGCATGCCAACTGAGAGGGCTCTGCGTGCCCTCTCTGGCACGTGTGCCATAGGTTCGCCATCACAGCCCTATAGGTATAATTGAAGCAGAAAGTATGCAGAGGAAACCTCTGTGGACTTTCTGTGAAAAGCACTGTGGGAAGAACCGCGATACGTTACCGACGCGGCTTTTCCCATAGCGCTTTTTTGTTGTGGCTCACTACGTGGGGCCTTAGACTTAAGGGGGTTGTCCGGGATAAATAGAAATCCCTACACTAATCTAAACACCCTCCCCCCACCTACTTTCTAAATTACATAATTTATCAAAAATGTATAGTTATCCCCGGGGCGGTCATGTGACTGCATCAGGGACATTTTCTGATTATCCGGTGACGATCTGTTTCTGGAAATGGAACGTCACTACTACTTCCCCCCTCCACCCCATCATACAGTGGCGTAACTAGGAATGGCTGGGCCCCAAAGTGGGCATTTGAAATGGAGCCCCCCCCCCCGACACCCTCACCACACAAATCACATTCCTGCACACAATATTATGTCCCGTAGTGGCCCCTGCACACACTATTATGCCACATAGTGGCCCCTGCACACACTATTATGCGCCATAGTGGCTACTCCACACAGTATTATGCACCATTGTGGACCACCCATGAACAAATATTATACTCTGGGGTCTTTTCAGACCTCAGAATATAATGATCGGAAACCTAGGGGAGGATACAAACATAAAAAACAATACTTTCCTCTCCCTTGCTCCGGCACACTCCACGCTACTTTCATCCCTCTTCAATGTTGGACCAGATGTCACTTGAGCCAGGCCGGCATCGCGACGCATAATGATGCCGCCCTGGCACACATGACGTCTGGGACGTCACCAAACAGGCTCAAAAACTACCGGAGCGCAGGAGAGGTAAGTAACATTGTTTTTCATGTTCCCTCATCTCACCTGGGACTCCGATCATAATACTCTGGGGTCTGAAAAGATCCCAGAGTATAATGATAGCAGTGTTTGTGGGGTTCGCGGGCCCGCAGCCTTACTTACCAATCCCCGCTCCTACTTACAGCCGTCTCCACTGCCACAGAAGGGGAAGTGCAGGCGGCCTTGAGCAGGTGCGGGAGTAGGTAAGTCAATAGGGCCCGTTACCTGCTGGAGTTACTCCAGCAGGTAACGGCCTATTAAAAAAAAAAAATCAGGTGCCCACAGGGCCCCCTATTGTCCCGGGCCCTGTGGCAGCCGCTACCACTACTACCCCGGTAATTACACCACTGCCATCATACTTACCTCCTGACTTCCTCCTGCGGGGAACGGCTCCTTCTCCTTCTGTGACGTCTGCCTACATGTGCGCAAAAGAGCCGGAGTCCCGGCTTTGCACTGTAGCTGACACTCCATCTCTATTGAACAAGCATGGGAGCCCGAATGAGCCACCAACGCATGCGCAGTAGAGATGGAGTGAAGGCTACAGCACAGTGTCGGGACTGCAGGCGCTGACAGAATGAAAGAAGAGGAGGATCCGTTTCCCACAGAAAGAAGTCTTGATAGGAAGAAGACAGGTAAGTATAATGGGGTAGGGGGGAGGGCTGAGTTAGTTGGGAAGGGCTAGTAGTGGGCAGGATAGCTAGGGAGACAGGGAGGGGGTTGTTAGAGAGGGAGGGGGAAGGAGTGAGAGGGAGACAGTGTGAGAGCCTACAACTACCATAATGCATTGCATTAGCTAAGGCAGCAGGAAGCTACACCATGTAAACAAATGCAGAAGATGCCAAGTGCGCCCAGAGAAACCCAGAAATCAATCAAAACACTGCTAAAGGTATTTGGGTTCACTTATTAATCCATTAATAGGTTTTTAAAAAAAAGATTTTTTGCCCGGAAAACCCCTTTAACCACTTCCGGACCGCCCATTGGGTTTTTACGTCTGGAAGGTGGTTGCCTTGTTCTGCAAGGACGTAGCGGTACATCCAAGCAGAAGTCAGCATCTGCACGAAATCGAGAAAATGTAAATAAAATAATTAAAAAAATAAATAAAATAATACGCCAATAAAATGCCGTTAATAAAGGTTACAGCCCCACCCCCAACGACATCATACAAAATAAAAATTACTGTAATGGAGAGGAAAAACTATTTTATAAAGTTTTTAGTATCACTTTATGTTATTAAATAAAAAAAATGAATAGTGAAAAACGGACACGTTTTTTTTTACAAAAATAAAAATAGCATGAAAATAAAGCCTTATGTGTCACCGAAAAAAGACAAAGAAATTAGTTGAATAACGCATATGATAAAAATGTTACACATGCAAAAAAAACCAAAAATGTGTCTGGTCCTGGACCAGAAATTGGTCCGGTACTGAAGTGGTTAAGCTATTTGCACAAAAATGTTTTCAGTTCCATTTAGTGAAGGAAAAATGATATTTAATTAAACTAGAAAGATCTGCTACAGTGTTCTCTGGGCAAATGAACATTGTTCTGGACCTTAGACCACAGACTGCCACAGGTCTCCTTTGTTTGGGTGCAATATATGGAAATGTCATTCTTAAGAATAATTTACTTCAAATACAGAAACAAGGCCTTAAATCACAATTCTCTAATTCCCTAGAAAGCAGCTTAGTACTTCATGACCTACTTATCTGGCTATTGACTCAAGAGCTCCCCTCCTGAAAGCGCTCCCCTTCTGAAATTGAAATATGAATGAAATGGGAGGAATACATTTTCATATGTTATTTACTGTGCATAGTGTCTGGATGGTATTGAGTAATTAGAATGTATAGATGAGTGACTTCACTCTCTGTATTGCAATTCTCAGTGGAATAGTGTGTGGAAGATTTTTTTTTATTATAGTGGTGACCCTATGTTGCAAATCATGAGGAGACATGCCTGAGGTATGCCTACCTATGTACACATAATTGTGGATGTACTGTATACAGTATAGGCAGACATCTGATCTTATGTTGATCACTAAAGCTGGCCATACATGTATGATAATTAATTTCTGCTGGATCTACTGATAATCTGCTCCTCAGTGTCTGCTGTCAGGGAAAACAAGGGTTGAGTGTAATGCATATATACAGCTTTGTTCTTCCAGGAGACATAAACACTATTAGACATTTCTTCTTGTGGCAATAAACATCTATAATTGACCAATCTAGGTGTGTGTTTTTATGTGGAAGTCACGGGAGACAGTCAAGTATAAAGGCGCTGATACATACAGTGGAGAAAAGTATTTAGTCAGCCACCAATTGTGCAAGTTCTCCCACTTAAAAAGATGAGAGAGGCTTGTAATTGACATCATAGGTAGACCTCAACTATGAGAGACAAAATGAGAAAACAAATCCAGAAAATCACATTGTCTGATTTTTAAAGAATTTATTTGCAAATTATGGTTGAAAATAAGTATTTGGTCAATAACAAAAGTTCATCTCAATACTTTGTTATATACAGTGCCTTGTGAAAGTATTCGGCCCCCTTGAACTTTTCAACCTTTTCCCACATTTCAGGCTTCAAACATAAAGATATAAAATTTAAATTTTTTGGTGAAGAATCAACAACAAGTGGGACACAAATGTGAAGTGGAACGAAATTTATTGTTTATTTTAAACTTTTGTAAAAAATAAAAAACTGAAAAGTGGGGCATGCAATATTATTCGGCCCTGTGAAAGATCCTCAGTGCGCCAACACCGCGTTGGCCCACACCTGAGTCTTCTTTCATAAAAAACCACACTCACCGCCAGTGAGTGTTGGGTTCACAAGATAAATACAAGACAAGCTTTCTAAATTTTATATATTTATTAACCCCTAAATGGGTCGGTATTAACATCTAACACATGCAGTTCAGAACAGATATGTAGATATATGCAAGCATTATCAGTTACTAGTTACAAGATACAGTGCAATGAAATAAAAGGGCATAAAAGTGAAATAGTTACTTTACCACGTATCTCCTTGATGTGGTTCTATAGTCCAACACTCATACATGCTCTGGCATGTGTGAATAACCCAGTGGAGGCTCTTAGCATGTGGCATCAACACAACAATACAGACTGCATGCTCCTCACAGTATTCCAATAGTCTCTCATAGTGGAAGTCTGTCTGTAATCTCCTGTAGTCTGTCTGTAAGAACTCTTGTAGTCTCCTGTAGTCTGTGATGGTCTGACTCACTGACCTCTTACCTCATCTTTTATACCCTTTATGCCACCTCCCAGAATGAGGTCATCAACAACAGCAAGTCTGATTGATTAACGCACTCAAGTCACGATTCTTTGTATGGGGATGAGACCAAGTGAAATGATACAATGTTATCAACCATGTTTGATCTACCAGCTCAGGCTGACCAATGCATGTTTGTTTGATCACTCAGGGCTGTGTAGGAATTCAATGGAGCCCTGCTGGGATGGATACAAAGTCCTATTGTTCCAGTCCAGCCACTATTGGCAATATACCTAGGAGTAGGCTGTGCACATTATGAATAAATGGAACTAGAGAGTAATACGCTACCCAGAGCTCAAAATACAGCTTTGAGTTATAGCCATATTTAAGCGGAATCATCACAGGCCCCCTTAAGTTAATACTTTGTAGCATCACCTTTTGCTGCGATTACAGCTGCAAGTCGCTTGGGGTAAGTCTCTATCAGTTTTGCACATCGAGAGACTGAAATTCTTGCCCATTCTTCCTTGGAAAACAGCTCGAGCTCAGTGAGGTTGGATGGAGAGCGTTTGTGAACAGCAGTTTTCAGCTCTTTCCACAGATTCTCGATTGCATTCAGGTCTGGACTTTGACTTGGCCATTCTAACACCTGGATACGTTTATTTGTGAACCATTCCATTGTAGATTTTGCTTTATGTTTGGGATCATTGTCTTGTTGGAAGATAAATCTCTGTCCCAGTCTCAGGTCTCTTGCAGACTCCAACAGGTTTTCTCCCAGAATGGTCCATCCATCTTTCCATCAATTTTAACCATCTTCCCTGTCCCTGCTGAAGAAAGGTAGGCCCAAACCATGATGCTGCCACCACCATGTTTGACAGTGGGGATGGTGTGTTCAGGGTGATGAGCTGTGTTGCTTTTACGTCAAACGTTTTGCATTGTGGCCAAAAAGTTTGATTTTGGTTTCATCTGACCAGAGCACCTTCTTCCACATGTTTGGTGTGTGTCCCAGGTGGCTTGTGGCAAACTTTAAACGAGAGTTTTTTTGGATATCTTTGAGAAATGGCTTTCTTCTTGCCACTCTTCCATAAAGGCCAGATTTGTGCAGGGTACGACTGATTGTTGTCCTATGGACAGACTCTCCCACCTCAGCTGTAGATCTCTGCAGTTCATCCAGAGTGATCATGGGCCTCTTGGCTGCATCTCTGATCAGTCTTCTCCTTGTTTGAGATGAAAGTTTAGAGGGACGGCCGGGTCTTGGTAGATTTGCAGTGCTCTGATACTCCTTCCATTTCAATATGATCGCTTGCACAGTGCTCCTTGGGATGTTTAAAGTTTGGGAAATCTTTTTGTATCCAAATCCGGCTTTAAACTTCTCCACAACAGTATCACGGACCTGCCTGCCTGGTGTGTTCCTTGGTCTTCATGATGCTCTCCGCGCTTTAAACAGAACCCTGAGACTATCACAGAGCAGGTGCATTTATACGGAGACTTAATTACACACAGGTGGATTCTATTTATCATCATCAGTCATTTAGGACAACATTGGATCATTCAGAGATCCTCACTGAACTTCTGGAGTGAGTTTGCTGCACTGGAAGTAAAGGGGCCGAATAATATTGCACGCCCCACTTTTCAGTTTTTTATTTTTTACAAAAGTTTAAAATAACCAATAAATTTCATTCCACTTCACAATTGTGTCCCACTTGTTGTTGATTCTTCACCAAAAAATTTAAATTTTATATCCTTATGTTTGAAGCCTGAAATGTGGCAAAAGGTTGAAAAGTTCAAGGGGGCCGAATACTTTCGCAAGGCACTGTATCCCTTGTTGGCAATGACAGAGATAAAACGTTTTCTGTAAGTCTTCACAAGGTTGGCACACACTGTTGCTGGTATGTTGGCCCATTCCTCCATGCAGATCTCCTCTAGAGCAGTGATGTTTTGGGGCTGTCGCTGGGCAACACGGACTTTCAATTCCCTCCAAAGGTTTTCTATGGGGTTGAGGTCTGGAGACTGGCTAGGCCACTCCAGGACCTTGAAATGCTTCTTACGAAGCCACTCCTTCGTTGCCCTGGCAGTGTGCTTGAGATCATTGTCATGGTGAAAGACCCAGCCACGTTTCATCTTCAATGCCCTTGCTGATGGAAAGAGGTTTGCACTCAAAATGTCACGATACATGGCCCCATTCATTCTTTCATGTAAACGGATCAGTCGTCCTGGTCCCTTTGCAGAGAAACAGCCCCAAAGCATGATGTTGCCACCCCCATGCTTCACAGTAGGTATGGTGTTCTTTGGATGCAACTCAGCATTCACTCTCCTCCAAACACGACAAGTTGTGTTTCTACCAAACATTTCTACTTTGGTTTCATCTGACCATATGACACTCTCCCAATACTCTTCTGGAACATCCAAATGCTCTCTAGCAAACTTCAGACGGGCCCGGATATGTACTGGTTTAAGCAGGGGTCACGTCTGGCACTGCAGGATCTGAGTCCCTGGCGGCGTAGTGTGTTACTGACGGTGGCCTTTGTTACATTAGTCCCAGCTTTCTGCAGGTCATTCACTAAGTCCCCCCGTGTAGTTCTGGGATTTTTGCTCACCGTTCTTGCGATCATTTTGACCCCACGGGGTGAGATCTTGCGTGGAGTCCCTGATTGAGGGAGATTATCAGTGGTCTTGTATGTCTTCCATTTTCTAATTATTGCTCCCACAGTTGATTTCTTCACACCAAGCTGCTTGCCTATTGCAGATTCAGTCTTCCCAGCCTGGTGCAGGTCTACAATTTTGTTTCTGGTGTCCTTCCACAGCTCTTTGGTCTTCACCATAGTGGAGTTTGGAGTGTGACTGTTTGAGGTTGTGGACAGGTGTCTTTTATACTGATAACAATGTCAAACAGGAGCCATTACTACAGGTAATGAGTGGAGGACAGAGGAGCCTCTTAAAGAAGAAGTTACAGGTCTGTGAGAGCCAGAAATCTTGCTTGTTTGTAGGTGACCAAATACTTATTTTCCACCATAATTTGCAAATAAACTCTTTAAAAATCAGACAATGTGATTTTCTAGATATGTTTTCTCATTTTGTCTCTCATAGTTGAGGTCTAACTATGATGTCAATTACAGGCCTCTCTCATCTTTTTAAGAGGGAGAACTTGCACAATTGGTGGCTGACTAAATACTTTTTTTCCCCACTGTAAATATCTCCTAATGTGTATGAAACCAGCTTAAAAGGGGCAGTTCCAATGTTCTTTTAAAAATGAATAAAACAAAACCAATACAACAGGTAATGTGGCATCCCAGAGCTGGCTATGGCTGGGCTGAGGGTGATCTCTGTGCATTGTATTATTTCCTGTTGCTTCATAGCCTGTGTGACATAGCAGGGGGTCCTGAGTCTCACACAACACAGCGCCACCTAGTGAGCCTCACACATGCATTACACCTCCCATAGGATTGAATAGTAACCAAATGTCCAATGGGAGGACATCGCCTGGGAAAAGGGGAGGAGTCAGCTGATCACTGGGTCCCCATGGTAACACCCCTGCAGGAAGGTCCTGCGTGTGAGGAGTGAGAAGTGTGGAGTGTTAGGAGGAGGAGGTGAGGAGATAAGTGTGATGTCCTGTGAAGAAAGCAGTGAGTTTAGTGCAGGAATCTCAAGTCCTAGACAGGCCCAGGAAGGTTGGAGAGCTGACATACTCCAGCTATTCAGAAGATCCTGTCCCCTGTCTGCCTAGCCATCGCCCTGAAGGAAGTCAAGCATCATTATCTTGTCAGCCTGAGACTGTGGAGAGAACATTCTGGAACACGTGCTCCATAGCCAGTATCACAGGATCCAGGGGCCAAGGCCAGACCTGTGGAATATCCTGCCACCCTGACTATTGCACCCCGAAACTCTGAGCTATCAGGACCACATAACGTGAGTGGGGAATATTATGTACTAGTATCATGGTGGGCATCCTCCTATGAGCCAAATAGGAGCCCAGACGCACCTTAGGGCTGTAACACTGAAGTATAAGGGGCTAGGAACACCTTTCATCAAGTCTACCCTGCACCCCAGGACTTTGCTGTGTCACCAGGCGTACCCCGTTATTTTGTATTGAAGAAACTGTTTAAGCATTTGTGCCTCCACATCCATGGAAGTAAAAGTTCAACTTTACAACCGTTTCTGTGTCTGGCTCTGCACCGACATCAGGGCGCCCCAAACACCACCAGTCGGCACAGTATAGGGGAAGCGCCCCGGGGGAACAATCACCACCAACATTTGTGCAGCCCCCTCATCACCGGTACCAGTGGTGGTAACGTGGGACAGCACCAGCGCTGCGCCCTCGTGCCCAGAGACCGTGACAAGTCTGCGCTGTTTGCACCCCGCAATCCCAACTGCAGCGTTACCTTCCATCTGGTCACCGCAAGAAAAACTGGCGTCACGAACAGGATACGGGTGTGTGCCATTTTGAGAAAGTCGCCACGAAAAGTGCGCCAAATTGTCTCCAGAGCATCGGTCTTTATTGTGGACTTTGCTAAGATCAAGTTTATTCCCTGAGAGTGCTTGCCACAAAGAGGGGGAGCCCTATACCCCTGAAGTAAGCCCTAAAGACTGTCCTCTCAGTGTGTTACAGCCCTGGAAGAGTTAAAACGCCCAGGACTTGTTTGCTGCGCCACATCGCTGTGTAAGAACGCCCACAAAGGGTTAACTGTACCTTGCAAAAGTGCGGGAGATTTTTAGCACTGCCCATGAGGCCAGGAGACCCATCTGCCACCATCTTAGGAGAGCCCAGAATGCTGAGCGCAATGCTCCAGCGCACCCATACAAGAAAGTGAAAGGCGAACGTGCCGGCGCCATTTCTGACTCTCCGGTGCCGCATCACCGTCCCTGCTGTGCACCGCTGATCGCTGGTCCACGCTGCAGTTGCTGTCAGTGAGTACTGTGCCTCCCTGTCCTTGTCTTCAGTCCTCCCACGGCCCCAGCGAGTGTTTTCCGTGTACAGTGTCCGTGGGGAGTGCCACCATTAAAGAGGGGGAGCACACCGTCAGCCTGCATCACAGTGACTCTGTTAATAGCTACAGCATTCTTAAAGGGACAGCATTCCAAGTTGTAGTCTCCATTCCCTTCCAGCAAGCAGTTGAGTTTCTTAAAGAGACGGCGACCTAATTTCAGTCATACCTGCAAACAACATGACTGAGCAAAGTGACATTGTGCCATCTGTTTCTAGTGATCCAGCAGTGCCCATGGCGAGCAGCCTACCATTCTCCATGCCATTTTACCCTGGCGCACCATGGCTGCCGCGCTACAAAGGGGAGGCGCATACCCTCAGGGACTTTCGTGAGAAGATGCTGTCTCTCTTCCAGTTCTATCCTCTGAATACAGAACAGCAGATACAGATCCTGCTGGGCCAGCTTGAGGGTGCTGCAGCTAGGGAGGTCAAATCCTGGCCTGCCTCTGACAAAAGAACCCCTGGGCAAATTCTGGACAAACTCCAGGTGAACTTTGACGTGCGATCTGTCTCCGAGGTAAAGATGCGCTTCTTTTCCAGACGACAACTACCTGGTGAGACCCTGCGGGACTTTGCTTTATCCCTCCAAGAGGCGTTCAGAGCTGTGGTGCAAGTGGATCCACGTGAGAATGTGGACTCTGATAAAATCTTGCTTGACCGCTTCATAGAAGGGGCGGGTACCACATTGCTCCAGAGTCAGTTGCGAATGCTTGCTGCACAACATCCCAGCATCACGTTTGCTGACTTCAAGGCCCTTGCCATCCAGGTCTTGGGACAGGAGCAGCCCCAGCCGAGCCCAGTCATCTGTGCTCCCTCACCTGGACCCTCAACAAGCATTGCTCCAGTTGTCCTGCCACTACCTCTGGGTACCTCACCTGCTGCCCAAACTGCGCAGACTACACCAGCAGACTCCAGAGATGACCTTCTGGCCCGAGTGGATCATCTGACCCGTGCCATGGAACAGATCACCGTCCGTCTAGATCGTCTGACCCAGCCGTCTTCATCGTCCAGTGATCCTTTGCGAAGTCTCAACATCTCACCTGAGTCGCCACCCAGACGTCCGTCTTCAGTGAAACCTCCGCAGAGTGAGAGGCCATACTGTACCTATTGCCATAGATATGGACACACCAGGCCTCAGTGTTTCCAGTTAAACGGGCCACCCCCAAGGCAGCGGGCCGCCCCTCGGGAGGAAAGAAGAAGGGCCCAGGTGAATCTTCAGTGCCATTGTCACGCTTCGTCTCAGCCTGCCCACACATCACAATCCGGGTGAACGGCGTCCCTCTGACAGCGTTGGTGGACACTGGATCTCAGGTAACAACCCTGCGCAAGCAGGTGTTCCTTGAACATTGGGACTTAGGTGTGTTGAATAGAACACCTGACACATGGATAAATCTGTGTGCCAGCAATGGACAGCCCATACCACAGCAGGGTTATTGGGAACCCACTATCCAGATTGGGGACTTGAAACTGCCTAGACAGGGTGTAATTGTCACTGATGTAGAGGATGATAGGTTTGCAGTTGTAATATTAGGCATGAATGTTTTACGCCATTGCTTTGCAGAAGTGTTGGATGCCTTGCATGCCTCTCTCCTTACAGCTTCTCCCAGTGACCAGCAGACCATTCAGCGGGCCATTCGTGTACTCAATGCCCAGCACAAGTTCGCCAACAAACAAGGTGAAATTGGTCGAGTCCGGATCCAAGATACCCGTCCAGTAACCCTACAGCCTGGAACAGAAACTATGGTGTGGTGCCGTGCCCGTCCGGGCATAGAAAATCAGGACTACGAGGCCTTGCTACAACCCATACAGATAGATGGCCAACCACTTGTCATGGCTGCCCGCAGCCTTGTCACAGTTTCCAATGGACATGTTCCTGTCCGCTTAGTCAACTTGGGCGATGCTCCAGTGAACCTCCACAAGTTCCACTCTGTGGCCCTGCTACACCGGTTAGCACCAGAAGACATTCTCTCTGGTGATTCTACCGCCACACAGCATTCCACCCAAGCTGCTGAGAACATTCAGAATGGAGCCACGAAGTCCTGGTGGGATGAATTGAACGTGGGAGACGCCAATACCCCTATAGAGCACATCAATGGGGTTCGCAATGTGGCCAAGCGTTACCAACAGGCATTCAGCAAACACCCATTGGACTTTGGTAAGACCACGACCATACAACATCGCATTCTGACTGGCAACCACCATCCAATCAAGGAGCGTCACCGTCCAATACCACCCGCGATGTACCAACCGGTGAAAAAGTTGATCCAAGAGATGCGAGATGCTGATGTCATCCGGGAGAGTAACAGCCCCTGGGCAGCCCCGCTAGTCCTTGTCAAGAAGAAAGACGGAACCCTACGATTTTGTGTGGACTATCGTAAACTCAACAACGTCACGCACAAAGACGCATACCCATTGCCGCGGATTGAGGAATCTCTAACGGCTTTGGGATCAGCTACCTGTTTCTCGACCCTGGACTTAACCAGTGGATACTGGCAAGTCCCTATGGCGCCTGAAGATCGTGAAAAGACTGCGTTTACGACCCCGATGGGACTCTTTGAATTTAATAGTATGCCATTTGGTCTATGTAATGCCCCAGCCACATTCCAACGGCTTATGGAGAGGTGCCTCGGCCATGAGAATTTCCAGAGTGTGCTACTGTACCTGGACGATGTTATTGTATTTTCCCGGACATACCAAGAACACCTTCGTCACCTGTCCGAGGTATTCAAGGTACTTATACAGCACGGCCTAAAGGTGAAGCCCTCCAAGTGCTACCTGTTGAAACCCCAAGTTCACTACCTTGGGCATGTCGTGAGCGCACAAGGCGTCCAACCTGATCCTGAAAAGATCACTGCAGTCCAGAACTGGCGAAGACCAACTACCGTCAAAGAAGTCCGAAGCTTCCTTGGATTCGCAGGTTACTACCGGCGTTTCATACCACACTTCGCCCAAGTAGCCGAGCCTCTGAACGAGTTGTTGCGCGGTTGTCCCAGAGAAAACTACAACCGAAAGCTTCCGGTAGACTGGACAGCGCGTCAAGAGGAAGCCTTTCAAGCGCTTAAAGCACTTCTGACGCAACCACCAATTCTAGCCTATCCCGACTACAGTCAGCCATTCCGCTTGTACACAGATGCAAGTCACCAAGGTTTGGGTGCAGTGTTGTCCCAGGTTCAGGACAACAAAGAGCGAGTCATCGCCTACGCCAGCAGGAGTCTGAGAGGCGCGGAGAAGAACGACCAGAACTATAGTTCTTTCAAACTCGAACTTCTGGCGCTTGTCTGGGCCGTGACAGAGAAGTTTAAAGACTACCTGGCTGCCACACCCTTTACCGTGTACACAGATAACAATCCGTTGGCGCATCTGGACACTGCTCGACTGGGAGCCCTTGAACAACGGTGGGCCTCAAGACTCGCGAATTACAAGTTCTCTGTCAAGTATCGCAGTGGCAAGTCCAACGCTAACGCTGATGCACTCTCAAGGTTGCCTGTGGGAGAAGAACCACCCCGAGAAGACATCTGGGAAGAGGTGGAGATGCCACCATTCTACAACAAGTTTGCCCAACAGGTTGCTATTGGTGTCCCTGTAGAAGGAGAATCTCTGGCGAAAACAGCTGCCGAATCCCTCCAGGAGCCATCTCTGTGGAAAACGTTCCAAGAAGAGAGCAGAGTTTTAGGAGAATTGTCAGATTTCCTGCTTACAGGAAGAATACCAACCCGTGTAAAGAGAGGTCTTCATGACGTGGAATTAAAACGCCTTTGGCGACAGAGGAAGCGCCTGTTTGTCCAACGAGGTCTTCTACTTAGAAACACTCTTGATCCTGTCACAGGTGAAAGGCTTCATCAGATCCTCGTACCAAGAAGAGACGCACAGATGATACTTGAGGCGTATCATGACAGATCTGGTCACTTCGGGGTACAAAAGACCGAAGCTACCATCCGTCGTCGCTTCTATTGGGTTGGGATGAGGAGTGACATTGAGAGTTGGTGCCGAGAGTGTCCCACCTGTAGTATCACCAAGGAAGGTCGAAGAGATCAGAAGGCCCCTCTACATCCAATTAAGACTCAAAAGCCGTGTGAAATTGTTGCTCTGGACCATGTGAAGTTGGGTCCCACACGTTCCGGCTACAGCTACGCTCTGACAATGGTGGATCATTACTCCAAGTTCCTTGTCATCGTGCCTGTCAGAGATCTTACAGCAAGAACTACGGCTGAGACCTTCTACGCAGAGTTTGTCCGCCATTACGGTTGTCCTGAGCATATCCTCACCGACCGTGGATCGGCGTTTGAATCCCAATTATTCCGTGAGCTGTGTCAGTTCCAAGACTGCAAGAAGTTGCGAACCACAGCGTATCACCCTCAAGGGAATGGTATGTGCGAGAAGGCAAATCAAGTGATCATCGGCATGCTAAGAAAAGCCGCAGTTACACCTGGTGTTGAGTGGCCTGAGCGTATCAAGGACTTGGCCTATATTTACAACAACACACCCCAAACATCTACGGGATACGCACCATTTTATCTAATGTTTGGAAGACAAGGTCAACTTCCTTCAGACTTAACCCTTGGTGTGAAGGTCCCTGACATCATCAATCCACTACCCATAACAGACTGGGTTGTTGAACACCGCCGACGTATGGAGGAAGCTAAAGAGATAGTTGAAACGCGCATGGATGAGGTTCGTAGGAGACAACAGGAGGATTACAACCGTCACGCCCATGCAGCGCCCCTGAAAGTTGGTGACCGTGTATGGTTAAGGAATAACCATCGGAATGGGAAATTGGATCCATTCTGGGAGAAAGAACCATACAGTGTCATCTCCATACCATATCCTGAATCCGACGTGTATGAGATCTCTAAACCTGGGAGACAGCCCCAAGTAGTACACCGAAACCGTCTGAAGCTGTGCCTTAAAGAAGGACTACCCACAGAGGTGCCCCCAGCTGAGACAACGAGTACAGAGATCTTGTCACCTTCTGAAGCGAAAAAGAGACCCCCAACGTTAACTGAGCTTATGTGGGCGCCTAAACTACTACCATTTAGCTGTTATCCACCAATTGCTCTAGTGCAAGAGAACCCTTCGACAGATGATTTAATTGATTTCAGTGACTCTGTTCCTGATTCAAATCTCGTTCCACTTAGGCGTTCTGAGCGTACCACAAAAGGCATACCTCCAACACGCTATAGTGATGCCATGGCTGCCCTTGGGTAAAAGAGGTTAACTGTTTCTGCTTCTGTATATATGTTATTCCTGCTCTGATTACATTAATGTTTTTCCTGTATATATATATATTGCCATGTAATATAGGATTTACATTTATATGCAACAATCCAAGCCATAGTGCCTGGCTCACCGAGCCAAGGAAGTTCTGTTACCCCATTGCGGTATGGACATTCGTGCTAGAGTGCCTACTCTTCCTTACAGAAAGGACTGTTTATTGTTTCTCAGAGAGACTCTCATGATAATGGACACTCACGAAATTTGTGCCAGAGAGCCTCTGGACCCATTTGCACTACTGTTGTTTCTATATGGACTGTCTGATGGTACCGCCAAAAGGTTCCATAAGTCTACGTTTAATTATCTCTGTTACCCTTCAGACTTCTCATGGACATTCCAGGACTATGCCGGGAGGTCTTACCTCAAGTTTCTAAGTATTATATTTTTCTAAACTGTTAGTGACATTTGCACTTTGTTCGTATTTA